>CM049800.1:2403310-2670810 GCA_027422405.1 Ptychobarbus kaznakovi | reverse complement strand
AGGGATTCAAAAGTGTGTACTTGATATTGTGTCAAAAACAAGACAGCCAACTCAGATTTGTTCAGCCTGACTGAGTTCATTCAGAAAAAATGGGAGTACATTGTATTGAAAGACTCAACTTCAGTTAGTGTTTAGTTGTCTGGGATCCATTCAGCAGAATCGTTAAGCTCATTAAAGTCCTTAAGATTTCTCATTAGTTTGTGAAGAGTTAAAATCAATCCTAAGTTTCCTCTGCGCCGTCTTTTCACAGTTACGTGGGGGATGTTGAGATAAACGTGGAGGTGAAGAGGTATTTCTGCAAGGCTGGGGTGAAGGGCATGCAGGTGAGATTCTGCGTTCGGGACGCACATATAATAAATAAAAGAATGGATTTATTAAGAGAGTTTATTTCCTCAGCTTCATGGAATGATGCGCGTGATTTTGGAGCCGCTGATCGGTGACGTCCCAATCGTGGGCGCTGTGACCATGTTCTTCATTCAAAGACCTGTAAGTTCTGTATATAATAAGTGCTCTTCCGTGCTTCTGTGGCTGTATATGGTTCTTGAGTTGACCAGATGGTTCTTTGGATATTAAAATGTTAAAGTGTTTCCAAAACTTGGGTATGTAAACCCTAAAATTACAACAAATAATTTTTTTTTTTAATAAACACAATTAAAACAATCACTAAAATAAATATTTGTTTACCTTCTTTTCATGTGACCATTTACCAACATCAGAGTACCATAAATATGCAAATGTATTGTTAAATATTAGCTTTAATCTCAGGTGGTACTTCAAGTAAATATTTTATGTTTGGGAATCACTGCAGCTGTATGTTGTATATTGGTATCATCCATTAATTAAAGAAAAGTGAAGCGCTCCTGGGTTCTTTGAAACACCAATACACGATTTTCGGTTGCACTTAATTTGACACTATGTGCATTGATGTGTACTTGCAATATACTTAAGAAAGTACTGGTAATATATGGGTTAAGGTTAGGTTTAGAGGCTGGTTCTGGTTTAATACCTAGTTATTACCCAGTTGTTGTAATTACTAAATTAAGTACATAGTATGTACATGCAGAACAGGACTGTAAAAAGTGCTACCTAATTTTATATATACACTCACTGGCCACTTTATTAGGTACACCTTGCTAGTACCGGGTTGGACCCCCTTTTGCCTTCAGAACTGCCTTAATTCTTCGTGGCATAGATTCAACAAGGTGTTGGAAACATTCCTCAGAGATTTTGGTCCATATTGACATGATAGCATCACGCAGTTGCTGCAGATTTGTCGGCTGCACATCCATGATGCGAATCTCCCGTTCCACCACATCCCAAAGGTGCTCTATTGGATTGAGATCTGGTGACTGTGGAGGCCATTTGAGTAAAGTGAACTCATTGTCATGTTCAAGAAACCAGTCTGAGATGATTTGAGCTTTGTGACATGGTGCATTATCCTGCTGGAAGTAGCCATCAGAAGATGGGTACACTGTAGTCATAAAGGGATGGACATGGTCAGCAACAATACTCAGGTAGGCTGTGGCGTTTAAACAATGCTCAATTGGTACTAAGGGACCCAAAGTGTGCCAAGAAAATATCCCCCACACCATTACACCACCACCACCAGCCTGAACCGTTGAGACAAGGCAGGATGGATCCATGCTTTCATGTTCTTTACGCCAAATTCTGACCCTACCATCTGAATGTCGCAGCAGAAATCAACATTTTTACCAATCTTCTATTGTCCAATTTTGGTGAGCCTGTGTGAATTGTAGCCTCTGTTTCCTGTTCTTAGCTGACAGGAGCGGCACCCGGTGTGGTCTTCTGCTGCTGGAGCCCATCTGCTTCAGGGTTCGACGTGTTGTGTGTTCAGAGATGGTATTCTGCATACCTTGGTTGTATTGCTTTCTATCTCTATCATCTAACCAGTTCTGCCCATTCTCCTCTGGTATCAACAAGGCATTTTCAACAACTGCCGCTCACTGGATATTTTCTCTTTTTCGGACCATTCTCTGTAAACCCTAGAGATGGTTGTGTGTGAAAATCCCAGTAGATCAGCAGTTTTTGAAATACTCAGACCAGCCGTCTGGCACCAACAACCATTCCACGTTCAAAGTCACTTAAATCCCCTTTCTTCCCCATTCTGATGCTCGGTTTGAACTTCAGCAAGTCGTCTTCACCACATCTAGATGCCTAAATGCATTGAGTTGCTGCCATGTGATTGGCTGATTAGCAATTTGTGTTACCAAGCAATTGAACAGGTGTACCTAATAAAGTGGCCGGTGAGTGTATAATAAAAAACATTTAGCTTTACAAGGTTAATCTGGTTTCTTCTTTCTTTAAGTCTTTCTTGAATCTTTTAAGTGTTTGTTATTTCATTAGTACTCAACTCAGAATGTTAGTTTTGTTAAATCATGTAATCCTTTCCTTTGCCGTTTTTTTTTCTTTGGTTAGAAACTGACCGTTAACTGGACCGGTTTGACCAACCTGCTGGACATTCCAGGGCTCAAGTGAGTTTCAGTCATTAGAGATACACAATAAGATGTTTTGGGTTCAGTACACTCTCTGTCCTGAGCTGCCTCCTTTTTGGTGTTTCTCTCTGAATCTATTTAACTCTTTCTCTCAGTGTGATGTCAGATACTATGATCATGGATGCGATTGCTTCATTCCTGGTTCTGCCCAATCGTCTCACTGTTCCTCTAGTGGCAGACCTGCATGTAGCGCAGCTGCGGTGCCCTTTACCCAGGGTAACACACACACACACACACACACACACACACACACACACACACACACACACACACACACACACACACACACACACACACACAGACCTTTACAAATGCCCATATACACATTAGAATCAACATACGATGCAACATTTTGACAAAAATGCTTAAATACATAATACTTTGGTTTTTGCAATTGAAATGTAAACTACCGTTCAATAGTTTGGGCCCACCAAGGCTGCATCAATTTTTTTTCAAATACAGTAAAAACAGTATTATTGTGAAATAATATTACAATTTAAAATAACTTTTTTTGAATATATATTTAATTTATTGATAGTAAAGCATCATAGTCTTCAGTGTCACTTGATTCTTCAGAAATCATTCTAATATGCTGATTTGATGTTAAAAAGATTTCTCTGCACTGCAGTCTCATTCTGTGCATCTTTCCTTCATGAAGGGGGTTGTGCGTATTCACCTGGTGGAGGCTGATGGTCTGGCTTCGAAGGATAACTATGTGAGGGGTGTGATGGCGGGCATGTCTGACCCGTACGCCCTGCTCAGAGTCGGCCCGCAAACCTTCAAATCCCGCCATCTGGACAACACACTCAATCCCAAATGGGATGAATTGTATGAGGTGGGTGTTAAAATGACACCACATTATAATAAGAACAAAAAAGCAGTGAGCCGTTTGATATCATGGTATCAATGTATGATGTAAATGTGATAAACTTCTTAATCTCATGTGTATCTGTGTCTTTCAGCTCAAATTTAGAACCATTCACGCCACATTTAGTCTTTGATTACTCATGCTGTTACTGTAGGTGTGTGTTTGGTGTTTCATGTGTGTGTGTGTGTGTGTGTGTGTGTGTGTGTGTGTGTGTGTGTGTGTGTGTGTGTGTGTGTGTGTGTGTGTGTGTGTGTGTGTGTGTGTGTGTGTGTGTGTGTGTGTGTGTGTGTGTGTGTGTGTGTGTGTGTCAGGTCATCGTTCATGAGGTGCCTGGTCAGGAGCTAGAGGTGGAAGTGTTTGATAAAGATCACGATCATGATGATTTCCTGGGCAGGTACCATATCACTGCTTTCTTCGTCTCTCATTTATTCTGTACAAGGGGTCATATCTTACTTTTTGTAAAAAAAATAATATTTTCTCTGAAGTTCACCTGTAATATTAGTCAAGGTTTGTTGCAGCTAAAAACTTTTCCCTTCCAAAAGTTTCAGAAAAATGAACTTGTTCTGCGTTATGATATGACCTCTTTTGTATAGATCTGCTCCAGATTTTCATTTTCTAAACATTAATTCATAATGTCCAATAACTATAAACTATCATTACCATAACCTCAGCTTTGTGTTTTTTTTGCTGTTTGCTGATCTCACACTATTCTCATCTTTGCATTGATTCTCTTTATTTCACTTGTGCTCAGGATAAAATTAGACTTGGGGATTGTGAAGGAATCTAAAATCGTGAACGAGGTGAGAAATTGTTTTAATATTCCAGTGCACTTTTCTCCTTTGTGTTTGTGGTTAACTTGGTTTGGTTTGCAAGTCCGTGCATAACTTTCACCACATGATGTGAATTCTATATTGATAAACCAATTAGTTACGAACCACTAAAATCATAACCCATGTTTTGTATGTTGCAGTTATTATTATTTATGAATATGGTTATCACAAGGATGAATGCTTGATTCTGATTGGTCCATCATGGCATTCTCCAGTCAAATATTTTAATGATGAGGAACTTTTATATACAGATTTTCATATCTCTTGCAGTGTTATCAGTAACTAAAACTTTTCGGTAATTGATATAAAGCTGAAATAAAATAAACATTTTGCCTTGAAATGAAGTTAAAGCTGAAGTTTTAAAATCACAAAAACTAAAACTGAAAAAAATAAATATAAAAATGACAAAAGCACATAACACAATTACAAAGCTAATTAAAAATGATTAATGAATACTATAATAGTACATAAATAATAATAAAATAACACTGATTAATTAGCAATAACGACCAGCTTATTTATTGAACATTGGTGTATTTTTTCACAATATCAGTCATAAGTTTGTTGTAGGCTCTCTCATTGGTCATAACGAGTTTTAATGTCTCCTCAGTGGTTCACGTTGAAGGACACCCCGACAGGACGGGTTCATCTCAGACTGGAGTGGCTGACGCTTGAAGCCGACACAGAAAGACTGGAGGAGGTCTTGCAACACTGCACATACACAGAACACAGGGGTTTTGTTGGAAATGGGTGTGCTCTGTTTAACACACATACAAACAGTGTTTTCATATACTCCACCCGTTAACCAATCCCAGGAAACTTCAAACGTGTTAGACATTTAAAGCTTACTTTAAACACTTTGCAAACAGAGCGAATACAAACAGAATTTCAGAACGTGCAGTTGGTTTGCTCCTCCCTCCATTGCCCTCAATTTCTCTCTCTCTCTCTCTCTCTCTCTCTCTCTCTCTCTCTCTCTCTCTCTCTCTCTCTCTCTCTCTCTCTCTCTCTCTCTCTCTCTCTCTCTCTCTCTCTCTCTCTCTCTCTCTCTCTCTCTCTCTCTCTCTCTCTCTCTCTCTCTCTCTCTCTCTCTCTCTCTCTCTCTCTCTCTCTCTCTCTCTCTCTCTCTCTCTCTCTCTCTCTCTCTCTCTCTCTCTCTCTCTCTCTCTCTCTCTCAGGTTCTGAAGAGAAATGAAAGTGTGGTGAGTAAAACAGCGAAGCCGCCCTCAGCAGCCATCTTGGCGGTGTATCTGGACAAGGCTGAGGCACTTCCTGTGAGTAATACTCTCACATCCTCTTCCTGCTGCACTCTCTGTTCTAACGCACACACCACACACACTATAGTTTGGGCACAATATTTTCCCCACAGACAGGTGTGCTAAATCTGGCTAAAACCTGCTTTTGTGGACATCTGGGAATGTCATTGATTGTAAAAAAAAATATTCATAAATAAAATAAATTGTGCTTTTTAACATTTTAAAATGGTAAAAGTAAAAATTAGCTTATTAAAATAAGAATGCTTTTATATTTAGCTTTATATGACAACAACGGAAGTTTAAGGCTGCATTTATGAAGTTTAAGACATTATGAAATAATTTTCTGTTTTCGCATACTTTAATATGTAGTTTATTCCTGTGATGCAAGCTGAATTTTTAGCATAATTTCTCCAGCTTTCAGCGTCACGTGATTCTTCAGAAATCATTTGAATATGTTGATTTAATGGTCAAGAAGCATTTCTGATTAATATCAATGTTGAAAACCGTTGTGCTGCTTCATATTTCTATGGAAACCATGATGAATAGAAAGTTCAAATGAACCCTTTTGATCAATGTATTGTGTCCGTGCCAAATAATAGTATTCATTTATTTAAAAAATAATAATAAATCAAGCCCCAAACCTTTGAATGGTTGTGTATATGGGTCTGATTTTCTCTCTTTGTACTTGAAAAGGAAGTGAAATCTGAAATCGCCTTACTTAGTGGACAGGCCAACAGTCCCTTTAAGGAAAATTGCTTTATAAACATACTAAATAATGTGTCAATGAATGTCTGAAAATGTTTCTGTGAGGGTTACATGAGAGTTAGGGGCTAGAAAACATCATTAGTGCAGTATAACAAACAATAGAAGTCAAAGGAAAGCCCCACAATGATCGTAAAAACAAACGTGTGTGTGTGTGTGTGTGTGTGTGTGTGTGTGTGTGTGTGTGTGTGTGTGTGTGTGTGTGTGTGTGTGTGTGTGTGTGTGTGTGTGTGTGTGTGTGTGTGTGTGTGTGTGTGTGTGTGTGTGTGTGTGTGTGTGTGTGTGTGTGTGTGTGTGTGTGTGTGTGTGTGTGAGAATGCCTCTGTGCCATTTCCCTTTTACGTTTGGCAGCAGACCGGCAGACGCCCAACTCTGAAACCGAGTAAAAGGAGGACTGCAGCCATGTCTACAGAAACTATTAAGTGTAACTCTAGATCATATAACTTCACGTATTCGGCTCATAGCCTGATAGAGCACTTTGTGAAAGCACTTGCGCCGTTTCCAGTATCCAGAATATTTTACCAGAAGAGCAAGTGCAAAAGAGTTTACTTGGAGGAACACACTGATACTTAAAACAAGTATGCATCGAGTGAACATCCCAGGACGCTCAAGCTTACATTGCTGCGGTCTGGAGGATGTCAAATGAATGTTCTGGCTTTATTGGGTGTTAGGTTTTTTTGTTGTATGCTGTCAGTGAGCACAGATAATAATTTAGACTCATTCTTCCGTTCTCAAGCAAAAATTGTGTTTGCAGGAATGCACTCATTGTATCATGAAAATCTTTAGAGATTTACTCTGAAATCATGTACCGTCAGAATATGTACTGCATTTGACAAAGCCATCAATAAAGTGCATTTTATCATATATGCATTCAATATAGTAGTATATCAAAATAAAACATTGTGTTTCATGAATGCTGGATATTTACACACGCTACTCGTTTGGCATACCGCTTTTCTAATGATGTTCAGATAAACGTCTACAGTATTGAGTATGTAACCATAAGATTTAAATGTTCAAAAGTTTCTTTTTAAAACAAAGAAATACTTGTATGCAACAAAGATGCATTAAGTTGTCAAATGTGACATTAAAGCCAGTTACAATGTATGAAAAGATTTATTTCCCATAAATTCTGTTCTTTTCAGCAAACAATCCTTAATCCTCAAAAATACAAAGCAGCGCAACGGTTTTCATCATTGATAATAATAAGAAATGTTTCGTGAGCAGAAAATCAGCATATTAGAATGATTTCTGAAGGATAGTGTGACACTGAAGACTGACGTATGGATTTCAAAAATATTACCGACACTAAACTTGGTGTATAGAATCACTTACTGTATTTGTGTAGTTATATTAATTAGTTAAACAATTAAAACAGGAAATATAATTATATTACTGACAAAATGATAGAAGAACTACAATTTGTTTAAGTGTATTTGTACCTGTTTCTTCTGCTTTTCAGATGAAGAAAGGCAATAAGGACCCCAATCCGATCGTTCAAATCTCAGTGCAGGATGTTACTCGGGACAGCCGGGTAAGACGCACACCTTCCATCCGTCCCAAATAAACCTTCCCATGTGACCCGCTCTTCTCGCTCACTTATTTCCCTTCCTCCAGATTTGCTGGAATACCGTGAACCCTCAGTGGGAGGACGCTTTCACGTTCTTCATCAGAGATCCGAGCAAGCAGGACATTACTGTACAGGTATCCTATCATCTGCCTGGTTTTCTAATCTGATCTGCTCTAAATTCTGCTGTAAACAGGCTCAGATGTGGATACTGCCAGTGTTTGTTTCCAAATGTGAATTTTGCTAGTTCACATTCATGTTACTTACTGCTTTTTCCATCTCTTTCAGGTGAAGGATAATGACCGTGTTCAGGTTTTGGGAAGTCTGTCCATTCCTGTTTCCCGTCTTCTCTCTTGTCAAGATCTGAATTTGGATGAGTGGTTTAATCTGGAGAATTCTGGTCCAGAAAGCCGCATCCACATCAACACCGTGCTCAGGGTGAATTCATCTGACACACGATATGCAAGCTTGAGTACACAGAACACAACATACTGCATACAGAGATTACAGACTACCATAAAAATACAGTGAAAACAGCAATATTGTGAAATATTATTATAATTTAAAATACTTGTTTTCTATTTGAATATATTTGAAAGTGTAATTTATTCCTGTGATGCAAAGCTGAATTTTCAACAGTCTTCAGTGTCACATGATCCTTCAAAAACCATTATAATATGCTGCTCAAGACACATTTCACATTATTATTGATGCTTCATATTTATGTGGAAACATACCTTTTTGAGGATTTTTTGATGAATAGAAAATGTACCAGTTGAAATCCTTTGTAACATTCTAAAAGTATTTTCTGTCACTTTTAATAACAATAATAATTTAAACAGTAGAGTATGATGTTGTGCAGATTTCAAATCTATTATATTTGGAAAAAGACTCTTATTCGGTGTTGATGTCATTTCCTGCAGGTGCTCTGGTTGGATGAAGCCGCTGCAGCTGCATCTGCCTCTCTCCTCTCCAGTGACCCTTTTTCAAAGAGTTCTGCCTCACGTCCACAGAAGACGACGCCCCATTCCAGCTTCGCCTCTGAGGTGTGCAGATCTGATCCATTAGTCTTCAATATCTGTGCTATTAATACTGTATCGCATTAGCCATACGAGTACTGAAATCAGCATCCTTCGATGGTCCAGTCGATCATAACAACCCTAAAATCATCTGCCCTCTCTTCCTGTAGGGCATGCTGCGTATCCACCTTGTGGAGGGTCAGAATCTGGTCGCGAAGGACAACATGATGGGAGGGATGGTGAAGGGCAAGAGTGACCCGTACGTCAAGATCCAAGTCGGAGGTGAAACCTTTAAAAGTCAAGTGATCAAGGAGAACCTCAACCCCGCCTGGAACGAGATGTATGAGGTGGGAATATCAACTCTAGACACTGTGGCTTTGTCTGGAATGGCATGCTACCGTACTATTCATGCAATTTGTGCAGTTTTTTGTATGTACATATATTTAATATTTTCTTTAGCCATTCAGTCATTTGCAAAAAAAAAATGCTGTATACGATCAAAGTCATTTTTATAAAAGCTTGAATTACAAATATAAATGGCCTTATTTTGTTTCCAAAATGATAACTGGATATGACATATTGTATTAAATATGCATAATATATTTATGTTTTTTTTTTAAAAACATAATATGGTCGTGCAACAGTGTTTGAAATGTGTATTTTTGCGTGTTGCATACTGTTCACAATGCAATTCAAGGGCTTTACAAGCATAAAGAAGTGATTGACATGAAACCAAGCGTTAATAATGATATTAAAATAGTTTATAATTAACTCTAAAAATAACTTGCATGCCAGCGGGTATATATATACTGTTTATATGCTATTTAAAAATAATTAAAACCTTTATTAAAAAAAGAAAATAGTAGGCTGTATACAGTACACACAGTAAACATTTATTTGTGGAACCTTTTTCTTTAATAAATAAAAATAATGCTATATATAATACTATATTTATATAAATAATACTATAAAAAATAACTGTTAAGGTCTATAATTACATACAGTTTATGTGCTATTTTTTATAAACAATATTAGCCTGTATACAAATTACGTGCTATGCAAGTGTTCAAAACATTTTTCTGAACATTTGTTGCAGAATCTTTACCAAATGATTGTTTGACAGCATGGCAAAGTAATTTTAACTTTTATTCCCCGTTGATATTTTGAAGGTGGTTTTGACGCAGCTTCCTGGTCAGGAGTTGACCTTGGAAATTTTGGATAGGGACATGGACATGAAAGATGACTTTATGGGCAGGTATGAGGGCTGCTGTCGATATAATCCATAATTATTCTAAACATTGTTTTGTTTTAGTATTATTTAGGGATGTATTGTTTTTCTTCCAGGCTGAAGATGAATCTGAGCGATATAATTAGCTCCGAGTACATTAACGAGGTGAGTATATGTGCATTGGTACTAATACGTCTAAAATAAGTGGTATTAATATACTGATAGATATGCGTTTGTGACTGTGTTCGTGTGTCAGTGGTTTACTCTGAGCGACGTTAAGCGTGGCCGTGTTCATCTGGCTCTGGAATGGCTGCCCACTGTAACACAACCAGAGAAACTACAGCAGGTGAGCACAACCGTCTCTCGTGCTCGTTCAGTGTCCGTCTGTGTTGACAATGCTTTGATAAAGCTAGCTGGTTAACCTGGTGGTTATTCGTCAGGTGTTGCAGTACCAGTCAAAGAGCTCATACCTGAATAAGACCGTGCCGACTGCCGCTCTCCTGTTTGTGTATGTGGAGCACGCACATGAGCTTCCCGTGAGTATGACATCTCTTTAACATCTCAGTTGTTGAGAGCAAACGGAGACTGGGATCTTCCTGTTTTCTCCTGACAAAAGACAATCTTGTAATCTTGCATGTTTCTCCTCTATAGTATAACTGTGCTCAGACAAGAAACAGTGTGCGATCAGAAGACCGAGATCTCAATATGAAGTCAAACATTTATCAAATTATCTTACAGCTGCTATTTTTGAAAATAAATGATTTTTTTTTATTTAGCAAATATGCATTCAGTTGATTAAAAGTGCCAGTAAAGACATGCATAATGTTGCAAAAGATAAATAAATCCTGTTCCTTTAAACTTTATATTAACCAAAAAATCACGGATTCCACAAAAATATGAAGCTGTTTTCAACATTGATAATAGTAAAGAATGTTTCTACATTTTCCAATATAATTGAACCAAACCATTGAACCGTAGTATATTTCAGCAACTGTTTTTTTAGGAATTTTAGGGGAAAAATCTGCAACAAAGTTGATGCTTAAATGAAATATATCTGAAATGTTTACCCACATTTGCTGTCGAGTTGTTCGAGTTGTTCTCTTAAGTCTTAATTAGTAGTAGTGTACTTGATTGTCCTCGAAAGGAAATTTTAAAGGGGACTACACATTGCTGCAGACGTGCAATAAACAAATGGTAATAACAATAAAAACAAAACTAAATGTCTCTGTGTGTTTAGTTGAAGAAGAGTGGAAAGGAGCCTAAAGTAGGAGCTGAGCTGATTTTGAGAGGAACTTCTCATAGAACCACGGTAAGAAACTGTTTTTGCTGTTGAACTGATTGATTCATGTTGAGTGGACACAGTTGACTTTCTCTTTCTTTACTGACATTGTGTGATGTAGGTCTCTGACCGCACCTGCTCTCCCCAATGGGACGAGGCATTTCACTTCCTGGTTCGAGATCCATTGAACGAAGACCTTATTGTGAAGGTAAGAGAATGCAAAACAGCATTTTTATATCATACAACTGGAGTGTTGGGCTTGCAACACACCTTACCACCTGACTTTAACCTTTACCTCCCTTTTTCTCTTCAGTTGTCCCACAATTGGGACTTCTCTCTGGGATCCGTGGTGATTCCCATCAAAGAGCTTCTCTCTGAACCAGATCTGATGCTGGATCAGTGGCTGGATCTGGATGGAGCGTCACCCCAGAGTCAGATTCTGCTCCGAGCTCAGCTGAAGGTAGAACACACACGCATACACTGCATTTATCTGATCAAAAGTCTCTTCTGCTTAAGAAACGTCAAGACTGTAATATTGTGAAATACATAATATTGTGAAATATTATTACAATTTAAAATAATGGTTTTCTATTTGAATATATTCTAAAATGTAATTTATTTCTGTGATGCAAAGCTTCATTTTCAGCTGCCATTGCTCTTACTCATTACACTCCATTGCCGCTTAATTATTATGATTTTTTTGTGGATACCATGATGGATTTATTTTCTTTCTTTTTTTGATGAACAGAAAGTTTGAAAGAACAGCATTTATTTGAAATGGAAAACGTTTATAACATTATAAACATCTTTACTATCACTTTTGATCAATTTAATGCATGAATTCCTGAATAAAAGTATTGATTTCTTTTACAAGGTTTCTGCAGGTCTTCATACAGTCATGGCATTAAATCTCGCATGCACTGCAAAAACTGAATAATATATCATATCTATATTTTTGTATTCCATTGCAAATATCTAAACATCCTTAAATCAAGACGACAAAAGGTCATTGTTTTCTGAGAAACTGAACTAAATTAAGTGAGTTTCTGCTTAAAACAACAACGAATATCTGTCAATGCGATATTCAAAATTTCCATTTCAATAGAATTTTTCAGAACACTTTGGCAGATATTCTTGTTTTAATCATAACAATTTTGTTCAGTTTCACAAAAAACAAGACTTCTTATGTTGCTTCTCATATAAAAGCATCTTGATTTTAAGAATTATTCATTATTCATTAAAATTACTTCATAATATGAATTGCATTTTCTTTACTTGATCTTAAAATTTTTTAAGGCTGTTTTCAAAACAAAAATCTAACGGACTCCTAACTTTTGAAAAGGCAAAATCGTTTTTCGAATAGAAAACAATAGAGTTTGATCAGTAGTGCACGATGCTTGCTTGAACTGTGTCTTGATGTGGTGTTATCGTATGTTGTAGATTCTTTGCCCTAAAGAGACCGAGAGCTCTGAAGACCACGAGGAGCCGAAACGTCCTGAAGCGTCCAGCATTAGAAGAAAGCAGGAGGAGGAATTAGTGCAGACGTGAGAGGAGCAGAAGATGCTCAGAAGAACATCAAACATTTCCTTATTAATAATATTTTATAAACAGTGCCTTAAACTCAAGTTCCTAATTCAAATAAATAGATCTGCAGAACTGACAACTGATACTTTATTCATAATTTCTCTTAACAATTGATGATGAAATCCATCGACTGCTAATAATAATAGACATAATTGTTATCATAAACCGTAAGTGTGGTTGTTTATTGATTCTAGTTGTCTGTTAAGTGTATTTATGGATATTTATTGATTGATGTTCTAGAGGAACCATGTTTCCTGTTCATATCGTTGCATGTTATGTTACTGAAAAGACAATAAACTTACTTTGACTTTGACGTGTGTGTGTGTGTGTGTGTGTGTGTGTGTGTGTGTGTGTAGGTCTAGTATTGAGGAGGTCCCACCCTCTCCTGTCAGCAGGACTTCCTCTGTGTCAGTCCCAGAAGAGGAGGAAGTCCCAGAGGTCACAGAAGTTTCCAGTTCTGATGACCTTCGACCCTTGCACACCAGCCCTGACCCCAGCTTTGGTGCCGAGGTGAGGAATGTTCAGATGGATGGCGGACTGTTAATATGGCTTATGAATGCAAACATAACAACACAGTGGGGTGATTTGCTGTTTTTAGGGCGTGCTCCGCCTCCACCTGCTGGAAGCTGAAGATCTGGTTGCTAAAGACAAGATGATGGGAGGGATGGTGAAGGGGAAGAGCGACCCGTATGTCAAGATCCATATCGGAGACACAACCTTTAAGAGTCATGTGATCAAGGAGAACCTCAACCCCACCTGGAACGAGATGTATGAGGTGGGTTTAGGTCCTCAGAGGTTTGTTTAGTTGATGTTAAACATGGTTTTAAAAATAATAACATGCAATCAATGCTTTTTCCAGCTGGTTCTGACCTCCAGGTCGACCTCAGATGTCCTTGTGGAGGTTTTCGACAAGGATGTGGACAAAGACGACTTTTTAGGGAGGTATGTGGCAGTGTTTTTATTGCTAACTAAAACTATTAAAAAAAATTGTTCATTGAAATAAAGTTGAGAAATAAAATGTAAATATTAGATGAGAAGTTTAAACAAAAATTTGAAATGTTGCCTTGTTAAAAAAAAAAATATATATATAATATATAACACAAATAATATATAAAATATATTTCATATAATTAAATAAAAATTAATATACACACACACACATTAATGTGACTGTGTTTTATATAATATATATATAGTATAAGTTATGAATATGCAAACTTAAAATTAACATAAAAAATGGAAATATAAATATAAAAGCTATTTATTATCATTTCTTACTACTGTATTGTGTGTTGGATGTGATGCGGGTCCGTGTCATGTGATGAATTGTGCTTGGTCACAGGGTGAAGATCAGCTTACAGGAGATCATTCAGTCTCAGCTGACTGATGAAGTTAGTCAATTATCACCAATATCTCTCCTCATTCTCTTTAATGTTTTCATTTTCAGCAATTTAGACATATTGAGTTTTTAGTTTTGCACATTTGATTGTGTTTTCTGTGTCAGTGGTTTTCTCTGAATGACGTCAAACATGGCCGGCTTCACATGATTCTGGAGTGGCTGCCCACAGCCGCACAACCTGACAGACTACAAAAGGTCATTATTAAATCTGACATATTATATATTATATTATTCAGACGTATGCATGACATGTTTTAGAAGTAGTTTGGTCTGTATGCAACCATCTAGAGGATCAGAGTAAAGTGCTTTATTTGGTGATAATAGATTTGGTAAAATATTGATTTTACATATTTATATAATTGAATTAGCTATTTTTGTAGTTTGCTTTTTAATTTTATTTGTCAAGTGAGACTCGTGCTGTATGTATACACTTTCAAGATTAGCTTATCTTTCAGTAAAAATAATGAATGCATTAGCCATTTAGCATTAATAAATAATAAATGTAATCACTCATTTTGCATGTAAGATCAGGACATATTTTTAGATTTTGATGTCATGATTTTAAAACTAAATAACTAAAAAGATTATTACATGTATTCTTAGTATGTTTAATGTGAATGAACTTTGTAGAGTTTAATTTGGTGTTAGGATTTCTTTTCTTGGTTTCTTCCCATCAGGCTCTGCAGTTACAGTCCGAGCATTTATACCAGAACAGAAGTGTGCCGTCCGCAGCTCTGCTCTTCGTTCTGTTGGAGAGAGCTCACGAGCTGCCGGTGCGTCTCTTATAAGCATGATCCCACACACAGTTATTACAGTTATTCTATATTGATGGAACTGTGGTAATTCTGTCATGTGTGCAGCTGAAGACGAGTGGAAAGGAGCCTAAAGCTGCCGCGGAGCTGGTGTTGGGTGACATTTCACAAAAGACCAAGGTGGGAATGAGTGCCTTTTGTAAAGAATCAGTTTACTGTCAACTCTGACCCTTCATAAAGCAACGTCTCTGCTGGTCTTTTTAAAGGTGTGTGACCGCTCCACGTCTCCTGAGTGGAGTGAAGCTTTCTACTTCCTGGTTCACAACCCTACAGATGAGATTCTTATTATAAAGGTAAGATACAGTAGATGGAGTTTATTAGATATTCAGATGTTTAGGTAGTCGATATGATATAGTCCATCTAAAACTGTTTTAAATAGCATTTTAATTATCCTTTGAGAATTATTATGCTTGATGCTTTTATTATACATTACATTGATTATTTATAATATGCATAATATAATAATTAATTGTCTCATTATTGGTATTATTTTATGTAATCAAATATTAATTTTAATTTGTATACCACATATTGAGAGACTATATTAAATATTTGTACTTTTTATTTATTATTATTTAATTATTTGTATTATTTATAATGATATTATTAAATATTTCTAAGTATTTCATATTGTTATATATTATATTATTTATCATACTGGACCTAAAATGTACACTTTCCATGTACATTAATATACATTTTAACTTGACTTTTCAATATTGCTATAGTCCATGGACACATTATACATCAGAACTCCTTATATATGTCTTAATAAACCTTCATAAGGGATTGTATTGTTGTTCATCTTTTCAGCTTTCGAGTGCCTTTGAGCAGCCCTTAGGCTCAGTGGTTCTACCAATCAGAGAGCTGCTTTCTAAACCAGATCTGCTGATGGACCAATGGTTGAGTCTGGATGGAGCAGGTCCTGACACTCAGATTCTGCTGAGGGCACAACTGAAGGTCAAACGATGATTCTTATTGCTTTTTATAAACTGTAATAGGATTAACTTACTAATTGCCTTTTTCAAATTGCAAGAAATATATATTGTATATGGATCTCTCGCAATTAGTTTCATGTTGGTGTGTCAAATTGAGACCAGAAGACATTTGCAAATGTCTAAATGAAACTTGTTTAATATCAGATTTTGGACTCCAGTTTGGATACAAGTGTCCTTCGTCATAAAAAGGCTGTTGTTGAAGAAGAGCGTTCAGTGGGTGAAAACGCTCCGGTCACTGTTGAACACTCACCAGCTGCAGTCAGTAAAGAGGCGGAGAAGAAAACACTGCCACCAAAAGGGTTCGATTGTTTTATGATTACTGATTTCTTAAGTCATATTGTTTTATTTTGAGAACTAACCCAGACTGCGTGTTTGTGTTGAACAGAGTCGGTCAACTGGCAGCCTTTACTTTACCACTACCTGTGCCACTGCCTCAAGAACATGAGGAACAAACAGACGCCCAAGATATAGATGACCATCACACGCCATCTGTACCGAAAACACAGCCTGCCGCTGAGGTGTGTGTGTGTGTGTGTGTGTGTGTGTGTGTGTGTGTGTGTGTGTGTGTGTGTGTGTGTGTGTGTGTGTGTGTGTGTGTGTGTGTGCGTGTGTGTGTGCGTGTGTGTGTGTGTGCGTGTGCGTGTGCTGTGTGTGCGTGCTGTGTGTGTGTGTGTGTGTGTCTGGTATAATAATAATAATAATATTTTAAATATTTTTTTCTATTATATATATTATTTATTAAATTATATTATTCTACTTATACAATTATTACATTTTATTTATTAAATTATTTTACTTTTATTTAATAAAAATTAAAATGTAAACAGTATAATTAATATTACATTAAACATTAAA
Source organism: Ptychobarbus kaznakovi (assembly GCA_027422405.1). Taxonomy (NCBI): domain Eukaryota; kingdom Metazoa; phylum Chordata; class Actinopteri; order Cypriniformes; family Cyprinidae; genus Ptychobarbus; species Ptychobarbus kaznakovi. The sequence goes on along the minus strand of CM049800.1, from coordinate 2,653,843 downwards.
CTACTTTTTTTTTTTTTACTTAAATTATTAAATATGGTACAATAAATAAATATTATTGTTTTGTTGAAAATTAATGGTGACCATATTTTTTATTTTTTTCTTTATTGATTTTACTTGTTAATTTAGTGTAATTGCGGCACTATTATGTTTTTTTTATTACTAAATTTTAATTTTTTTTTTATTTTAATTTGAGTTTTTGGTAATTTTGTAGTTTGTTTTTGTCATTGTTCTTAGTTTCTTTTTTTAAATATCTATATAGTTTTTATTTCAGTTTGAGTTATTTCAGCACATCGAGTGCTAAATGAAAATGAAAAATGATTTTGGCAACTACTGGAAATAAGATAAGTTTTTAAATATTTTATTTCAGTTAACATGTTTTTTTTGATTTTTACTGTCTATTTAATTGTTTTAGTTAACTTTAATAACTCCGGTGATTTCTTATCATTTACAGGATCTCAGCAAAGCTCCTGATTCCACTTCCTGTGAGGGTGGATACATGGAACCAGTCAAAACATTTGGATCAGCCCACGAAGAGCAAAAACCAGAAGAGCAGTGCGTTAAAGAGTTGATGAAACCCTGATTTAGCTTTAATTAACAAAGTCATAAATTATTAACACTCATAATAATGATGGGCCATCATATAAAGATTGATTTGTTCATGTTAAACAGGTCTCACAGGAAGGTTTCCCCCAGTGCTCCTGCAGAGGAGTCAAAAGTCAGCAGTTCTGCAGACGTTCGACCCCAAAAGACCAGCCATGACCCCAGCTGTGGCAGCAAGGCGAGTGGTCATTTCTTGAACTTTCAGGTTCCTAGATCAGCATATCATGTTTAGGTGTAGATCTAAGGATGTTGGAACATGTCCTAGTTCTTCTAATGTTATGATGTCTGTCCCATAGGGGGTGCTGCGTATCCATCTTTTGGAAGCTCAGGATCTGGTAGCGAAGGACAACATGATGGGAGGGATGGTGAAGGGAAAGAGCGACCCGTATGTCAAGATCCATATCGGAGACACAACCTTTAAGAGTCATGTGATCAAGGAGAACCTCAACCCCACCTGGAACGAGATGTATGAGGTGGGAATGCTGGGAAATGTAGTTCAGAAAAATCAAGGCGTCGCAGAAATGTCTGTAATGGCTATGATTTGTGTATTTATGCTCGTTTCTTAAATCTTTAAAATTCTTATCTCTAAAATAATAATAAAAAAGCATTACGTTAAAAGAGATGAATAGTTATGTTTCCTATCTTGATTTACTAGATGATTCTGAGTCCTGATCATAATCTAGACGTGAAGTTTGAGGTCTATGATAAGGATTTTGAATCTGATGATTTCCTTGGAAGGTTAGTAGCTTTACAGCCTTTTTTACTCATTACAGCACAGAAACCAGATTTTTTTGCATATTACATAATATTTTGGGGACAGCTAGGCACATTTACCATCCATTTCATATATATCATGGTAGTATTTGTTTTCTAATTATGTTTATTTAAAAAAAAAAAAATTGCTGTTGATTTTGGGGTGAAATACGCCTCAGATAAATCATGAAATTGACTCTAAACATAAAAAACACTTTATTTCAGATGTTATATTCATGAAATATATAACGTTGTCTTCATGTGTGTTCAGGTTCAAGCTCAAACTTGGACATATCATCAGTTCCCAGTACAATGATGAAGTGAGTATCAGTATATTTGGCTCTGGTGTGTAAGATCATAACACAGTCAGCACATGAACCTGTCCCTGCTGCCGTTTCTTTTCCAGTGGTTTATTCTGAATGATATCAAACACGGTCGAGTCCATTTGGTCCTGGAATGGCTTCCCACTTCAACACAGCAGGATAGATTGGATCAAGTCAGTTTTTCATGAAAGCGCAGAGGTTGTTATATATGTATAAAATTGACTTAATACTAAAGTTGGTCTTTTTTCCCTAGGTAATGCAGATGCAAAGCTCCCAGACCTACCAGAACAAGTGTGTGCCGTCAGCAGCGTTGTTGTTGATTTACTTAGAAAGAGCTCATGATCTGCCTGTGAGTCTATGTACTTCTACACACGATCAGCATCCTATCATTTATAGAGACTGCATTAAAAAGACCATTTCATTTTAAATGATCTGAGATGACCAAACACCTGAGAAGAGATGATGCCGAAGCCAACCCTCAGACAGTATACAGAATTAACCAAATTTTGCCATAAGTTCAATATATTAAGTTTCTACAATACATAAATATATTGTAGACACTTAATTTCATGTAAAGCTGCTTTGCAAAAAAAAAAAAATTAAAAAGCGCTATACAAATAATCTTGAATTGAATTTCCATAATATTTACATATTTTAAGCTATTTACTTTTACTTTACTTTTAGTCATTTAGCAGACGCTTTTATCCAAAGCGACTTACAAATAAGAAAAAGTAACTAAAATTATAAGTTAAAACTCTATAAATACTATATATACACACACATTTAAGAAAATTGAGAAATTAAATAAAATGACAAATGCATACAACAACATTTCAAAACTTAACATTTAAATGAAAACAAAAAATAAAGCTAAAAACATTTCAAAATATTAAATCAACCAAAGGTATGAGTATAAAAATGATTCTAACATGACACTAAGCCAAACACCCATAATATATATATATATATGGTATTTCATTTCCATGCAGTATGTTGAAGTAACGTTACTAAAATAAATACAATGTATTAAAACTAAAACTAAAGTAAATACCTATAAAGACATATAAATTCATACATAATTTATGTAAAATTAAAATAGATAAATCAAACGGCAGTAGTTATCAGTAATCCTAAAAAAAGAACACTGTCAAAAACACATGCTAACAAACAACAACTTACACATAGTAAGAATTAGTTATAAAAACTAAAACAGAAGTGAAACAAGCAGTAAGAAAGAGGATAAATAAAAAGCGATACTTATATCCATATATCCTTATATTTACATATTTAAAAATATGTATTTATGTATGTATAATATTATATATATATATGTATATACACACACTGCCGGTCAAATGTTTTGGGAACAGTAAGATTTGTGATGTTTTTTAAAGACGTCTCTTCTGCTCATCAAGGCTGTGTCTATTTGATCAAAAATACAGAAACATACTGTTATTTTGTGAAATATTATTGCAATTTAAAATAACAGTTTTCTATTTTAATGTACTTTAAAATGTCATTTATCTCTGAATTTTCAGCATCATTACTCCAGTGTCACATGATCCTTCAGAAATCATTCTAATATGCTGATTTATTATCAATGTTGGAAACCGTTGTGATGCTTCATTATTTTTTTGGACCCATGATATTTTTTTTAAGATTCTCTGATTAATAAAAATGTAAAAAGAACAGCATTTATTTAAAAAATGAAATGTTGTGTTACAATATAAATGCTATTCAAAAGTTTGGGGTTAGTGCCTTTGTTTCTTTTTTTTTTAGAAATTAATACTTTTATTCAGGAGGGATGTTAAATGAATATAGTGTCATAGTGAAGACTTATATATTTAGAAAATATTTCTGTTTTGAACAAATGCTGCTCTTTTTAACTTTGTATTCATCAAAAAAGTATCACATGTTCTAAAAAAACTATATGAAGCAGCACAACAGTTTCAACACTCATAATAATTCAGCATATTAGAATGATTTCTGAAGGATCATGTGACACTGAAGTATTGATTCTGAAAATTCAGCGCTGCGTCACAGAAATACATTATAATTTAAAGTATATTAAAATATGAAACCAATATTAGAAATTGCAATAAGATTTCATATATATATATATATGTTTTTTAAGAGCTTTATAAAAATATTGTATATTATACATTTATATATATTTGTATTAATTATGTATATCACTATATGTATATTTATTCTACTTTATTGAGTATTTCACTGATTATAAATGATCTTTATTAATGAAATCTTTACAGTGTAAATTATTTGAATGCTTGGAAAAGTAAAGAAAGTTTTTTTATTAATAATAACCTGTCATTAATTCTTGATGGTTTTATGTCTAGCTGAAGAAAAGTGGAAAGGAACCCAAAGCTGCTGCTGAACTTGTATTTGGAGGAACGACTTCTAAAACCAAGGCAGGAGACTTTTATCTATCATAGCAATCATGCAGTCTTATACACAGTTCAATGGTATATCATATATTTGTGATATTTTATTATATTTAAATGATGTTTTCTGCGCTCTGACGTGTAAAGGTGTGTGATCGCTCATCTTCTCCTTACTGGAATGAAGCGTTTGACTTTCTGGTTCATGACCCCAAAAAGGACACACTTGTCATTAAGGTGAGGATATTTTAGCCTGACATGCAGTTAATACCATTTTGTGAATATTACATGCATTAAATGATGCACTGGTTAATAATCAACTAATATTCAGCAGCTGCAATATATGATCCTATATATTTAAACTTGTGATTATTGTATACACCTTAGTGTCCTTCAGGTTAAGTACATACTTAACATGCATCAACAAAACTAAACTAACTTGTTCAGCATGACAGTAGATGACCTGAAAGAGAAACTGACAGTAGAAGAAGAGTTTAGCCGCTTGTGGCAACACGGAGAATGAAACCGGATTTGTGTTTACACTAGAAGAGTTTCTGCATTATGCTTCACATCTTAAATTATGATGATTTCAGACTCATTTGATTTATTGTCATTCTGAGCAGCTCTCAAGTGCTTGGGACCAACCCATGGGCTCGTTGGTTCTACCAATCAGAGAGCTGCTTTCCAAACCAGATCTGCTGATTGACCAATGGCTCGATCTGGATGGAGCTTCACAAAAGAGCCAGATCCTACTCCGGGCACAGCTGAAGGTTAGACCGCTATCTGCGCTCGGTTTGATGCTTGTTTTAGTCACTCAGCCAAGAAGAGTCACAATGCTGTAAATACAATCAACATTTTCTCTTTATTCCAGATCTTGGATTCAAAAATGGCCGCTTTAGTGGCCCTGGGTTCAGGTCCTGTGTTGAGTAATAAGCAGATGGCCACCACCGGTCAGATCAAGATCTCCCTTTCCTTCCAGAAGAAGCTGACAGTGACCATCCACGCATGCAGGTCTGTGTGACTATAAACCCTTTTGAGTCATTTCAAGTTTAGAAGTAAGTCTGAAGTTTGAGGTGAAGTGAGGACGTTGTGTGTTTTCAGGGGTCTGGTTACATCATCTAAGGACAGCTTAGACACCTACGTCTCCCTCATTCTGCTGCCGGATAAAAGCAAGGCCACGAAAAGAAAGACGACTGTGAAGAAGAAAAATCTGAACCCTGAGTTCAATGAAAGGTTTGGAGACCTGTGTGTGTGTGTGTGTGTGTGTGTGTGTGTGTGTGTGTGTGTGTGTGTGTGTGTGTGTGTGTGTGTGTGTGTGTGTGTGTGTGTGTGTGTGTGTGTGTGTGTGTGTGTGTGTGTGTGTGTGTGTGTGTGTGTGTGTGTGTGTGTGTGTGTGTGTGTGTGTGTGTGTGTGTGTGTGCGTGTGTGCGTGTGTGCGTGTTCATGAATAAGAGAGATTTAAGTGAGGTGTAATCAGTTCTGTGAGCTATGTACCATGGCAATACCTTACTTCTGCTTTGGAGCATCTAAACACTATGGTGTTTTAATGTAATTATTTAGTAACATACAGTGGTGGCCAAAATGATTACAACACTAGTATTTTCACCAGCTAAAAAAATACCTGATCTGATCATCATCAGTGTGTCTGGAAGTACATGAAGAAACAGAACAAACTGAGACAGACTAAATCCAGAAGAACTGTGGCAACGTCTCCAAGACGCTTCAAGAGATCTACCTGCAAAGCTACAGTACTGTTAAATGTTTTAGACACGTGTGTAAAAATGCTGTAAAATGAGAATACTGTCAATGCTTGCTTTATAAATTAACTTCTATTAAGCAAATTAAATCCACATTTGTTGTGAGCATCCTTTGCGTTTAAAGCAGCTTTTGCCCTCGGTGCACTTGCGCAGAGTTTTTCAGGGAGTTGTACAGGTAGATCTCTTGAAGCGTCTTGGAGACGTTGACACAGTTCTTCTGGATTTAGTTTCTTTAGTCTAGATTTAGTCTGCTGTTTGCAGACTCTGCAAACAAAAATCTCACTGGATTATTACAATTAATGGCAAAATGAATGTTTGGATATGTAAACTGATATTTCCTCCTGACACACTACAGCAAAACATAGAAATAACTGACTCAAACCCATTTTTAGCTGGTGAATATACTAGTCTTGTAATCGTTTTGGCCACCACTGTATATTGGAATACCATAAGGATGTTTAATTCATCTTCAAACATTGCATTGTGTGTCTTGATTTTATGCTCTGAAATGTTTGCATTTTCTTCGATGTGAAGTGGTTTTAGATGGTTTTTATCAGACCTGGACTCAGTGAGTGTGTCATCATCTGCTGTTGTTCTGTAGGTTTGAGTTTGATATGAGTGTGGAGGACGCTCAGAGACGAGAGCTCAGCGTTTGTGTGAAAAACGCATCCTCGTCCTTCATGAATCGAGACAAAGACGTGATCGGCCAGGTCAGTGCCTGGGCTCACTTCAGCTGGACAGAATATACTGCAAGACTAAAACTTTATCCGTTTCAAATATCTAGACTTCCTAACACTGAAAAATATGTGCCCGAAATAAGACTTGTTTTCATCTTGAATTATGAGTTACTTTTTTGTATTGAATTTTATATTTGAATGTTTATAATTGTATATGTATATGACACTTTTACAGGATTACTGATATTTAATCATCACACTGAATTGTCAGTTTCAGTATTGTTGATTTCTTCTTGTAGGTGCAGATAGACCTGGGACATGTTGACGTAGTCTCTGGAGTCACAGAATGGTGAGGTTTTGTACTTCTGATACACAAACATACAAAGAGTTTCTCTGAGAAACACTTTCCAATGTAATTATTATGTATTGGCTGAATAGTTTCATCTTTCTCTGTCAGGTTTGATCTGAAAGAAGAGCAGAACTAGCTCTAACTAGAACAGTGTTGAGCACTTCACCGCCAACCTTAAAGCTCTTCCTGAACTCCATCAGCTTACCTTTGCTGTCGTGCATCGCTGCCGGTGCTTCACAAACACACGTATACTTCTTTCCTCATTCGGTTTATCAACATATGATTTCTGAGTGAGCGGATGATGTGATATGATTGATCTTAGTGGCTACACATTGACGAATCAAGTGTAGAGTATAACATCAGAACTCATTTTGGTGATGTCGGTATAAATCGGTATCAGGCGAGTGAATGTTAACCGTATGTATTCAGAGATGAATGTTGAGCAGGTGTCTGTCTGGAAAGAGTCTCGTCTTCCTGTGCAGGTTGCAGGACGTTGCATTTGTTTAAATTCAGAAGGAAGAAGGATGTTTTAAAATGGGTTTCATGTTTTTTTAAAAGCAAATACATTTTTCTTTATTGAAAATGAAAGGATACTAGGTCTAAATGTACACATTTATGAAGTATTATAATTGACAGAAATTTGTGCACCAAAAATATAAAGTGGTGTTATTTAATCTACACACCACCACCTTAAAACTAAGATATTTTATGTGCTGTCACCACAATCATAGTGTTGCATTACATATCCATATAGCTTATGCAGCTTCTGTAGTCCATTGTGATGCCAAATATCTAGTCAATTTTTTACCAAAAATATTACTTTTAATGCTTGCATGTTACATTGTGTTAGATTTTAGGCCGTAAAAAAAGGAGTTATTTTTGTGGTCATTTTATTTGCAGTAATTTTTGTTACCATTTATGACGGTCTATACATAGGGTTCCCATGCTTGTGAAAACCTTGAAACAACGGGATATAAATTGATTTCCAGGCCTGCAAAAATCATGCAACATCATAAAGTGTTAAAGTCCCGGATATTTCTAAAGGAGTGTATATTTCTGATTATGCTTGGACTTTGGGTTTCAGAGTCATTGAATCAAATGCATTCAGATCTCAGGCTCTATTTCTGTCTGTTTGGAGACTTTTGTGCTCCATGTATGGTTGTTTAAATCACTTCCTTCTAAGGATTGGTACCCGAGTTACAAATGAAACTCCAGTAATGTCTAAAATCATTTGAATGATACTTAACCACTAATAGCTGGATATCGTGATAATGCACAACTGTAAATATCATGGACATGCATTAGTTAAAATGATGGGAACCCTGTACAAGAGCTAGACCGAAAGCAAATGCTTTTGCTGAGTTTTGTTCACGTTTTAATGATTTTTCATGTTTATAATATACTTTATAACTACCGTTCAAAAGTTTGGGGTCAGCGAGATTTCTTAAATTAATACTTTTATTCAGCAAAGACTAATTAAATTTATCAAAGGTGACGTAAAGACATTTATAATGTCACAAAATATTTCTATTTCAAATAAATGCTGTTCTTTTCAAATTTATTTTCATCAATTAATAAAAGTAAAAATACAGTAACATTTTTATTAATTTATGAAAAATGTCATGCTACATTAAAAATAAGAAGCTTTTTTATAAAAAATAAAAAACAGTCCCCAAACATTTGAACGGCAGTGTACAGTATTTTTCTTGTCATATGTTTTACTTTACTAATTTGAGTTCATATTTTTCTGCATTCCATTTGTTTTCTTTTATATTCTACATTAAACATGCTGTAATGTGTTGATTTATGTGCAGATAGGTAAAAACCAAAGAACCAAACCATGCTAAAGACGACCATATTCAGCTGAACTGCACTATTCATACTGCCACATTTCTGAATGTACCGCTATTATCATATTCACAGCTGTCAATAAAACAGTTATGGCATCAGAATGTTGTCAAAAGCCTTTTATTGATATTCGAACAGCATAAGCAATACTACATAACAAAAACATCACAAAAAAGACTGAAAGTTTACAATTGTTATTTACCAAACCGGTCTGTATTGATCATGCGCAGCTTTATTGATGCAAGCAAACAAACTCTTGCCACCATTTAAAGGACATGTGGTCTTTTTATGTAGTATGTGAAGTGATTCATAGATAAAAATAGCCCATCAATGCTTTTGCATTTTACAAAAAGACAGTGACAAGCAGTTCATGCATTAATATTATAATGACAACACGTTTTCTCATGGTATAAAGACAAGAGTGCGTTTCTCTCTAAAGGGAGACATAATCAGCCTTCAAACCATCTAATAATGACTTCCAGGTCCATTTAGGCATCTTCCCACAAGTACAGACCTCAAAACATTTCAGTTTTATGTGAGACTGGAAAAGAAGAAATAATGAAGTTATTATCTATATGTTGCTATATGTATTTCTCCAGACGGAGTTGTCGTCACATACCTGTCGATGAGCGAGTCTCTCATGGTGGTTGCGATGGCGCTGGGCTGCGTTTCACTCAATCTGAAGACGCTCTCGATGACCGACAGCTCAGTGCTCGTGGTGTCCAGCCCACAGAAGGCACACCAGTCGTTCACCACCATACCAGCAGCGATCACCTCACTCCCACGATTCACCGTTCCAGCCTGCAGAGAGAAAACAGTTATCACTGTTATCAATTACCACAGATATCACCGAGCCAGCATCAGTGCACAGAAATCAAGTAGATCCTCGAGTACGTTTCTAAAGGTTTCTCATAAAGTACTAGTTACTTCAGTCTAGCGCTGTATTGAATATGTTTGCCCCTATTAGTCATTTCTAGTGCCCTATGAAATCGGTTTTATTTTTTCCCAAATTCAGTTTTATTTTTTTCTAAATTCTATTTTTTCTGTTTCAATTTTTCAGAATTCCGTTTTTTTCCCCCGTTTTAATTTTTCGGGACTACTTTTAAATGGTCAAATTAAATTGTATTAATCAAAAAGCATGTTTAATTAATTAAAATCATGAAACTTATACAATTTAACATTAATTTATTAAAAGTGTAACAATAAATACATGTTTAGGGCCGTATAAATTTTTTTTTTTTCTCACCTTATGTTTTATTTTTACCAAATTCTGTGTTTCAGCATGTCTAATTATTTGAATGCATACAAACAATTTTTATTTATTCTTACAGTAGCCTTATGAAATGTTTTTTTCCCGCTCAGAAATTCTGTTGTGTATTTACATTTTACTGATTATCAGATGAAGGCATAAAACATTGATTTAATTTATATTTTAATTAATGAAAATTAAACATTAACATTTTTGGAAAATAAAGGGGATTTACTATTAAAATTAAAATATTTTCTGATTATTTCTTTAAAAATTAAGTTTTATTATTTTTCAACAGTAGTAATAAGTAGTAGTTGTAGTAGTGTACATTCTACTAAATAATTGTAATATAGCCTATTTCTGGCACAATGTCTTTAAGTTAAACCGAACTTTTATTTTGACGGTTTGCCGTGAATACCTTTAAAGTTCTGTGTGTATATGATACGACACTAGTTTTACTCAAATGAAATGGTAAAATGCTCGTGAAGAGACTCAGAACAGTTCTGGAGCTATTGTTCATATATTTATGTCCTCATTGAGACGGCAGACGAGCGTCATGCGCGCTGTGTATGTAACGTTAGTATACCGTGCGTCTGCTCCATTCATACAGAGACGCGCAGAACATGCAGGATTCATATTTAAATCAACTTTTGTGGGTAATATATACAAATACTAGTCTATATCGTGATTTGATTTAAGTGTAATGACCTACTTTTGATTAATTCATCCAAACTTTGACAGATTCCGTGTTAAACTGTAAATTCTGTTTTTATGACTGGATTCCGCATCGCAGAAATCATAGATCTACATTTCACATAAATATTTAGATAAATACTCAGATATATGATAAATATATAAAAAGGCTGAAAATTTGGGACTGCTGACATTAAAATCCCTTTTGTGACAAAGATTAACAAAAAAAAGTAAATATGATACACTTCCGTCCAAATGATCAAACACATCCTCTGTGAATGTATTTAGCATAAACCCCAAGAAAGAGAAATGATAATTGTGTTTATTATCTTAGTAAACACCACTATATACACTATTCAAAAGTTTGGGTCGGTAAGATTTTTAAAAATGTTAAGAAATCTCTTATGCTCATCTAGGCAGCCTTTATTTGATTAAGAACAAAATAAAGGCAGCAATTTTATGACATATTACTACAAATTAAAATAACTTTTCTATTCGAATATATTTTAAAATGTAATTTATTCCTGAAATCAAAGCTGAATTTTAATAACCATTTCTCCTGTCTTCAGTGTCACATGATCTTCAGAAATCATTCTAATATGCTAATCAAGAAACATCTCTGATTATCAATTCATTTGTGCTTTGAAGACCATGATGCATTTTTTCTGGAAACTTTAATGAACAGAAAGTTCAAAAGAAGAGCCTTTATTTGAAATATAATTTTTTTTTAAAACTCTAAATGTCTTTGTTGACACTTTTGTTCAATTTACTGCATCTTTGATAAATAAAAGTATTAATTTCTTCAACAACAACAAAAAAATCATACCAACCGCCATACTTCTGAACGGTGTATGTATATGTTTTGAATGCAATATATCATAACTGGTCAGTAGAATGTCATCACGTCCAGCTGAAGTGATTGTCAGATATTAGAGAGCGGTAACTCACCACTAAAGGAACTTGCAGGAGTGACGAGAGTTCATCTTGATCTTCTATGGAGGTTTTGGGGTGGACGAGGCCTCCCTGGTTACTGAAGGCACAGTAACTACCCACAAGCACCTGCTCTGCAATCGTCTGTCTGAACACTTCCACCTTGAGAGTGTCTGCAAGAATCTCTTCTGTTTCCTGTGGACAATAATTCCCTGAGTTTAATACAGAAAACATCAGCTTTGGGAAATAAACTTTCTAATGGTTTCATTAACCGTACATGCTTTTTAGAGCAATATAAAGCATTGAGAAATAATTTAGAGCCAGTAAGGTTCAGAGAAAGTGCTGATTTCAGAGTCTTCATTAGGGATGTTCTTACTCTGTCAAGATCAGGATGAACTAGAGCAACGTAGTCGTTACAGGAGATGACGTTCCCCAGAGCAGAAAGACGCTCTTCTACTCTCTGAATCTGCACTGAATCTGGCAGGCAGTTCCTAATGTGCTGTAACTCTTGATCTGTCGTGTTGTTGGGCACCAAGAGACCGTGACGATTTCCTGCAGAAGAGCATCCCAAGATGGACACAACATCTATTATACATCACGTACGAGGACATAAAAACATAAGACCTAATCTGATCTAGCTTGTTATTTTAAAAGGTTCATTTCATCGTGCATTATTTACTGTAACAACATCTGTATTTTGATCAACATACAATAAATACAAAAAGTGTTAATCAATCACAAATTTGCTAAATAAACTTGATTGGATATTTTCTTACCCACACACATTCTACCGATGATTCGACATCCTGCTATAGAGGCATGAACGACAGGCATCGTTTCTGACAGTTCACCTTCAAAGACACTGTGGGGAAAACAGCCATTCATCACAATCAGAACTATATATGGGTCAAAGACGTTAAGATGTCTGCATCAAAAGAAATTTACATTTTATGTCCATAGAAAGCACATTAAATGTAAGTAAAGTGGTAAAGTGTCTACTTTTAAGGTTTCAAATACCTTTTTGGAGAATAAAATGTCAAAATTTGGTTGAAATAATGTTACTTTGTCATTCAGTGTAACACAATATTTATGTAAAAATGCAAACATGTTTATTCTGACTTGTACATATTAAAATATATAAAAGAATAGGGGAGCATATTACATTCTATTGTGTTTTAAATTAGTAAAAAATTATTATTGACAAATGGGCGAAATCTAAGCAAATTAAAAAAATTACAACTTAATATAAAAGTAATTAGTCTTTTAATTAGAGATTATATTAGGGTTTTACCATTATCGGATATCGGTTTTGTAATATCGGATTCAAGTGGTTGTTTTGAGAATTGCGCGCAGGATTATTGCAGCGCGTCTGAGGGGAGACGATCCAGGTAATTTGCTGTAGTTAGTAAACTTTATTTAACATAACAGCCATTCGTGCACAAATTGTTTACATTAATGTACGCAGTTTATGCAGCTTGGCTCTAAGAAATAGAGACGAACTCACAGAGTCACGTAAGACGACGTAACTTACATTTAAATAATACCGCCATGAATGAGCGCATTTGGAAATAAAAGCGCTGAATTTAAATCTCATCATTAGGTGAAGTCGCTTTCATATTCCTGTTCACTCAATGATTGATTTTGTAACTTTTAACAAGATTCACTCGCACAGGCGAAACAAACAATTGCAATTATAATTCTGAAAACATTTTTTTGTTTATTTATTGGGGCTTAAAAGCAACAACATGATACACATTGTTGTTTGTTAAGATGCCAAAGTGAAGAATGGACTTCAACCCTGCATTTTATCGTCTTTGACATGTATATTTAGTAATCCTGACAAGATTTACACTGACATTTTAGTGGGCATTTCACCTGTAAAAGTTTTTTAAAGCTGAACCGCTTTGACACAATCTCATTTATGACTCACCTGTAAAAGTTTTCTGAACCGCCAATCGCCACCAAGCAGTAAGTGTTCGTGAGCTTGGCAAAGCACCCGATTTCATTATTCTTTTCAAAAGATGCACGGACTGCCATTCTTCTGCTATTGAATGATCAAATCTGTCTGAAACTGATGAGAAACAGCATTCACAGTGTGATGATAATAAGACAAAACAAACACTAGTAACAGAATACAGCATATATATATATATAATTATGATCTGGTACATTGGGAGTTTCTGCTCTACAATTAGGTTTTGATCCAAACAGAAACATAAACATTCATATTTCTATAGAAAATTATTATAAAGGATAATCATATTTCTAAACAGTAACGTTACATATAACGTTAGTGCTATTTTAGGATTAAATCTTATCTTTGTACCTGCTTTTGATTAGGTTAGAGAAACAGTTTTTAAATGTACTTCTGAAACTATTATTTTTAAACATATGTGACTCTAGGGAACCATAATTAAATAAAATAATTCTCAACAAAACCTTCAAACTTTAATTTAAACAGTAACTTTACGTTAGTCAAGGTAACGTTAGTTAGCATTCGGCTAAATTAAGTTATTTCAACTGCTCTATTCATTAAACGCTATCAATTCTGTGTCCTTTAATAACAACGCAGGTTAATAATACATATTACATCCTAAATGTAATAACTTTACAATAAAAATCATGACAATTACAACAATAATCTTATATTTACCGATTGCCACTCTGTGGAGACGCGTGGACAGCCGTAAACCACGTGTTCACTTCACTTCCTCGACGTGCTGACGTCAACGCGTTACGGTACGTGATACGTTAGCCCACGTTGTTATGCGAAAGACTGCTGCTGCTGCCTTTGTTTTGATTCTTAAATATCAAGTTCTCAGATCCTTATTCTTTGGAACAATGAAGAATCGTATTCGTGTTAATAAAGGCCTTGATTTAAGTAAGACATGACATGTATGTCCCTTTCTACAAAATCTCTCAAAAAAACCCTTTAAAAAGTTGCTAGATGTTATTTTTATTGATTTTTATAATAGAAAATATAAATTAATAATGCAACATAAGAAATAAAACAACTAAACAGCAAACAAAATATATAAACACATAAAACGAATTGTATTTGCTTTTTTGACTAAAGTTGTCAATTGTTAATGAACTGATATATACAATTTAGTCTGTGTACGTTTATTATAATAATTTTAGAACAACACTGTATAACATAAGATCAAAATAAAATACTTAACCCCTTCAGTGAGTCACTTTTGCTGCAATTTATTCCTTTTAATAGCATAATAAAAATGAATTAAATAAATACATATTCTGTCATCTTTTTAAAATGAGCATATTTACGTTTCTATAACGGCTGAGACTGGCGAGCCATGTTCCCACATGTTTTTGTCATCCGCTACAAACCTGCGTAGCAACAGGACACACCTCTCCTTGCACTATGGATTTGTGAGCCAATCACGATTGAGTTTCGGCGTGACGTCGTTTTGTTGACACTTCGATTAGCTGGCCACTTGTGAAACGTCTCTGCAACAGCGCGCGCCCGTGACCCTCGACGTCCACCCCGTGTTTTCTGCCTGGAAACATCGCGAGCTAATCGGTGCCGGGGCTTGAGTTGGCGTGGGGTAAAGTCTTGCCGTGCCTCTAACCGTTAACGCACTATTGATCTGTTTTTGTCCCAGTCACGGTGTCAAACGCTCCCTGAGTGCTTGCTGCGCGTGTAGGTTTTTTGCAGTGTCCTCAATACATTGCTGCGCTGTTAGAGATGATAATGTCTCTGTTGTGAGTCACGGTCTCAAACCGAATCATCTGCGAACAGTTTTGTGAGAAAGTTGCTGACAATTAACATAAACATCTTATAAATTCGGTAAGGTTTCCTGAGGCATGTACCATAGTTATAACATTGTTTTTGCACCTACATTGGTATTAAGTACGCTGACGGACCATGGAACATAAATGCTAATTATTCAGTAACGTTACCATGGTACTTGTGTTGTAGAAGATTGATACTGTACAATCAAAAGCAGTAACGTTACTAGTTTATCCTGACTACAGTGAATTTGCAATTGAATATATCATAATGTCTAAAATATGTGTGAATGAAAACATAAGCAAATCTAAATCTATTGTTTTTATTATTATTAATAAAGAGATGGGGTCTGATCAGAGCACCAGTCCGGCTGCTGACCAGCAGCAGAGGGATCCAGGCAATCTGCCATTGCAAGGTGAAGTATCTTCATCCAATGTCCAAACTGATACCGGTCCTGAGCCCCGGGACAGTCTGGATCCAGACACTGACCTGCCACAATGTCGCATGGGCACCAGAAAGGTAGACGACATGAGCTTCATGATAGCCTGCACTAACTGGTGTTAAAAACCAGAGACGTTTCACTGTGAAAGAACTTATTAGACTGGATGTTTCATCTGTGAATGAGAGCCAAATTTAGTGCGGGACAACAGAAGACACGGAGGCGCTAGAATTGCAATGCTGTTTAAATGGGTTTGATGCAAGTTATGCCATTAATAAGTTGTGCAATGTGTTTTGAGACATTGAGAATAAAGCTATGGCTCATGTTTGTATTCACAAATACAATCTGTTCTGCTGAACAGCTGTGCACTTATGTACTGATTGCATGATATCAAAAGCATGTATTATATAGTTGATATCAACCTGCACTAATGAAGTATGTATAAATATATCATTATATATTGTAAAACATCCAGAAAGCATCAAACGCTTGGCATTTCTGTAGTTTTATTTTATTGACATTTCTTTGAACATGGTGATATTAGATACACTGTGTAAAACTGTAGACTGACACCGAAATAAAATCGACCCATTGTTTATAGAATTAAAAACAGGATTTAAGAAATAAAACTTAAATCATATCTAATAGTAGTAAATCAATCTGTTTAAGATCATTCTTATTCTTAATAATCAACATTATGCATGACAATGTGAAATCATAGGCTACAGTTAGAGTGAAAGAAAAATACAAAAGTTCAATAAATCTTTGTATTAACATGACCATTAAAACCTGGACAAGGCTGAGCAGACAGCGACATTTGACCTGTAAATCAGAAAATATCAAAATTGCAAGGACAGAATCTGAATTTATTTAAACCGCAGAGCGAGACGAGACGTTCACTCTTCAATTCTTGTCAAAGGGAAAAAAGAACCAGTTATGTACAGGAATACAGTTGAAATTCCCCCATGGTCAGTCAAGAAAAATAATAATAAAAACAAACCAAAAATCTTTAAAGCTATCTCAGATAAAATCTCCATTAAAATGAACCCTCTGTAATTAAAAAGCGTAAATACAGTTGGTTCCTTGACTAGCTCTGATATGTTTGTCCTATTGTTAGTCATAAAAGAACCATAAAAAACAAAAGGCAACCGCAGCTCGGGTTAAAAGCGACTGTTGTCCAAAGCCACGATCATACTCATTAAAAAGAGGCAAATTACCAGAGAATTCCTATTTACGTATCTCCCTGTACAGTTCTGTATTATTATTTTTTTTCTGTGCAACTAATGTGGTTATAGGCATGGCTTCACCTTGATTTCAAATTAAACTGTAGAATACCCTTAAGTCTCCATTAATGATAAATAAATAGCTTTTCATATAAGCCTCTATCATTACAAACCTTTCACTTGACCCTACGACAAACAACATATCCACCTTTGATAAATACACTTTAGTTCTGTTAAACATTTCACCTTCGACACCGCTGAATGTTCAGTGTGTTAATATATACACATAATACTGGCTTAGCTTCAGAATTCCTCATGAAATGCATGGTCTGGAACTTAAATGGCCTGTTGTTTTTCACAAATCTATATGTGATTCGTTTAAGTTTAAAGAAGAAATAATGGTCACATCATGCATATTTAGTAATGCATGAAAAGTGTAAATGCCCTCCAAGAGGGATTTGAGACTGATATTCTGGAGATGGTCTGAATCACATACAAGTGTAAAGGTCATATCTGTAAATGTTGATCGTCCCTGATGGAATTACACCAGCAAACAGATGTTTGGGATTGCATATACAATCCACATAATGTTCATTTGCCAAACCGGGCAGATATAATGTACAGAAACATATGGAAGTAAACAATTTTGTGTTTGCATATACTTCGGGATTAGGTTTATAGTCTGATTTTTATGCATTTTGCAGAAATATCTTTATGTGGATAGAAATATGACTGATCATAATGCATGGCATGACCATGTGTAAATACCCCTTGTGTTTATCAATTATTCTGCAAAGAAATTTGACAAATTGTGATCTCAATTTAAGTTTTCTTTCGTCACAAGCCACTCTCATATAGATAAAGAAAATACTTTAACACTCTGAGCATTTGCTCTATAAGATGTCAGACATAGATAATAAACACATAAAGCTTCTTAAGCATGGAACACACTATTGTGCCACATTGTCCAATTCAGTCCATGGCTTATTAGAGCAAGTGGTTTGCCGTCTTTTGTACAAAAGCTCATCGGACCGATTCAAAGTTGAGGAAGACAATTGGTGATGCACAGTGTGTTCCATTAAAAATACTCCCACCCAGTACTTCCTGTACCCGAGACATTAGATCACTTCACAGCCACACTGCTTGTTGTTTCAAGCAGGTGCTCTAGATTCGGAGCTGACTAATAAAAATGCTTATCTGAGAGACAATAACATTGAGTCTTTCCCAAGTGGGCACAAACATGTCAAATCTGCTCTAGTTTCATGCCACTTCTCTACCCACGACCAAGCTGCTCGCATAACAGATCCAAAAAATGATATATGAGAAGGAGGGCAACAAAAATAAATGGTAACACGTTGTTTTCACTTATTAAAGGCATTGAATAATATATCAAGGGATGTATTCATGTAGCCACTGTTGAGATATGAGGTGGAAATCGATGTAACTGAGCAGTGTTCAGTGTGCCATAGCGGACTTAAAGACAAGGCACAATGTCTTAAAGGGGTACCAGTCATATACCCCTCCACAGTACTACTGCATTGAGCTAATCTGACCTAAAAACCATGCTAATTAAACATTTTTCCACCATGTTATAAAACATTCTATAGTCAATGCAAAGCAATGTCAAAAAGCATCGTCACACCAAGCATTCTTCTAACCAAAAAGTACAATGTAATACAGTGGTCTTCTGAGCAGGAAGTGCCATGAAAATATGGATAATCATTTCGGAACATGGCACGTATCAAAGTACTATGACAAATAGATTTGATACTATCACTGTTTCGTGGTACCTCAGTACTTTTTGTGATGGAATTAGTTGCCACTAGTCTATGGAAGCCTGTTTCTGCCTTAGAGTCGAAAATAAAGTACTTGTGAGATTTAATGCAAACATCACATTTTGAGAGATAAAGAAATATAAAGGTGCGATTGCAAAATAATACAATTATTATCTCCAAGTCGTCTATCTTTTGGGAAGATGTACATATGGCAACTACAGAAGTGACGTCATGTCACAAACAACATGCCAATGAAGCCAGCTCAGTGTAAAAATATGGTGAAGCTTGAATAGATGCTCAAAGCATTGGTGGAGACACATTAGAAACATAAAAGTATATGCCAGGTAGTTTCTGTTGCAGATCCATGCTCCTTTGAACTGTGAATACAATATGTACACGATTCTCTGCGGAGTAAACAAAAATGCTCGTTCCACAGAGAAAAACAAAATGATTTTATAACATGCAACCTAAATGTGTTAAGGCAAAAATATCAGTGAACCCCCAATATTAAATGATAAACTGTGTGTTACGTGAAGCCTTATAGGGAGTCTCGCCAAATCTACCATCTTAATATTGTGATTAAGATGCTACAAACCTTTTCTAATATACATATACGCCTGAAGCTTGTCAGGTTAATCCAAAAAGTTTCATTTGAAATTCTGAAAACATCAATTACATCTCAGCTCCTTCCAATGTGCAATGTATCAGATCCATTCCCACAGCAGATGAGCACAAAGAGATGTGTTAATATGGTACAGTCAGACACACTTCACGTTATATAGCACAGTCGAACCAATAAAAGCACCCGACAGACATTTTTGAGCTAAGTGTAAGACAATCCACACGAACATGAAATTGAAGTCACTTCAACGTAAGACATATACAGCATATTATGTTCATTCGAAGAGGATGGATGAACCGTTGAGAGATCATCTCTGTTAGGCAACGGTAACAAAGCTATTACATATTCAGAGGTGTTCATTGTTCATGTTCCTGCCTGGCACCAGTGTTTCAAATATTACACTTGGTGAAAAGGTAAGGTCGTAGCAGGAGACCGTGCAAGATGTTTGGAAACATGACCTAATAAAAGCTAAATATAATATAGAGATTGCAAGAAATCAGGCCTATTGTGACACAAAATTACTCTCCTATAGTCGACCTAATGCCATCAAAAAGAGATCCTCTTTTGTTGCCGACTGATAAAAACAGCAAAAGAAGAAAAGGAATAGAGTACAGTAGCGAGTGGGAGGTGTTAAGACTGCCCTACTTATTATAAATTATTCTTCCTACTCTGTGGAAATGGGTAGACAGGTGAGGAAAGGAAGAAAAAAACCCGCAAACAAACATTCAAATTGATGTTATGAAGCTCATTAGTTTGAAACGGCCTCCAAAACACCAATAAAAACATGTTGACGTCTTCAAGGAGTGCCAGCGGTGAACCTTTTACCCCGTAAATGACAAAAGACTGCAATAATTCCTTGGTATTCTTTTCTATGGCCTTTCTACCTACATGGTTTTAAAGTCATTGTTTGTCGTTCAGCTTGTTTCGTTTCTTTGATAATACTTGAAATTCATGTTCAAGTTTGTTGACAACGAGACAAGGATTTGCTGGCATTTCGCAAATCTGCGGTTCCTCTAACTCTCCTGGAGAAGAGAAAGTGATGGTCTCAGTCAAACTGGAGTGATGGTTCCTCGACCGTTAAGACTTCACCTGGTTAGCATAAGGCCAGGGCACAACTTCAAACGTTCAATCCCCAGAAGTTTTGTCCATTGAGCTAATGCTAAAAAATTGCAATATTTGTTGTAAAGTTCTGTCTCAAGTGGGAAGGAAGAGGATACTCCCTTTCCTCGTCTTTTGTTCCCGTTCTGGGACAAGGTTGTTCTGAAAACAGGCACTGGTCAAACCTCAGCATAGTAGCCCTCACTTATTTTCTCAAGCGTTTGAGGTCCATCGCGCCCCCCGGTCCGTCATACCCACTCCTGCACGGGGTGTTTGTAGTAGGTCACGTGCTGTTGGACGTTTTTGTTCTTGAACTGGAAGATAGTATATACAAGGACCAGAATGCACAGTGAGAGGATGCATGGGATGACCACAGCGATTGCGTTTACAGTGCTGGGTACATCATTAATGGCAACCATGATGTCGACGTCATCGTGAGGGAGGTGACGGTCCTTGTTATTTTCTACTTCAGACTGATCACAGCCCATCCAGTCTTTGAGGATTGATTTGGGGTAACCTGGCTCCACCGTTAACTTCTGGTTATCGAACTTCCAATAATCCTTGCCTTTGTAAAAGTAGGTATAAACTAGAACAAAAAACAGATAAACAATTTATCAGTACATTTCCATAACCAGAATTCCACTATAGGTCAACAAACAGATAGTTCCGCCTTCTAAACTCACATCATTGATTGAGGCCCCATTCACACTAGTACGTTTTCGTTTTAAAACGGCGTTTTTGAATGAAAACGATCCCCATTTACACTGGCGTTTCAGAAACAATCTCAGTTTACAATACACAACCGAAAACGCATGTCATGTGACCATTCATGCAGGTACAACCATTGATATGTATAGGTAGATTCCCTTTTATTTAGATGGTGGATGCGTCTGCGTGCTTGGAGCGGTCAAATGGGGAATCTACCTATACTTATCTATGGGTACAATAATGAGCATGATGTTATTTTTTACACGGTCGTCAAGGATACGCAGTGCAAATGTGGGCAGCCACACCATCATTTTCAAAAGTCTCCGTTTTCAACCTCGAAAATGTAGTAGTGTAACTGATAGGCGTAATTGTAGCAAAAGTTATGCGTTTTAAAATGAAAACGTACTAGTGTAAACAGGGCCTGAGAGAATGCTGCTGATGTAGATGCTCAAACAAAGAGAGAAATGTTTTGAAATGCCACAGACCCAGTGTTTGCTTATTTATAGTTAATTAATCTAGTAAATTGTTTTTACATTGAAAAAATTAAACACTTCACTATCTGGAATCATTTGAGTAGTGTATTCATTTTATGACTGGAAATTTGCATAATTTTATGACTGGAATGAGTTATGAGTTAAATAGAAAATAAGTCATCGACTAGGGATGTAACGATGCACCCTGAGCTGGTTGAAAATCTCATACGGGATGATGAGATGTTAAACGCATCGCGATACAACCTCTGAGGGGAACTGACTGTCTTTAGAAAAGTTTAGATGGTATTTTCTTTTGACCTTGCCTCCGTATAATCCATATTAGTATTCATAACTGCAGCGCTGCTTTGTTTACAGCGGCAACCAAGGAAAGACTATATTGCTGCTGTTCCATAAGCGCCACCTGCTGTCAGAGAGTGAATTTGTTTTTTCATGATTCAGCCCATCTGCCGATTTTGTTTCGTGCAGATGTTTTATGTTGTATAGTTTCACAAAACTAAAGTCGGGCCATTCTGTTTTTGCTTCAAATTATACAATCTAATTTAGATAAAAAATTGCTCATGCATCTTTGTTTGGATTGTGGTTAAAATACAGTGGTTGCCTCTAATTTTAAATGGAAAGAGCACAGGCAAATTGATTTATTTTATTTGTGTTATTTATTTACTTGACTTGGGGTTTAATTTTAAAATTTCAATGTAGTTTTGTTATTTGACATATTTCAATTTCACAAAGAAATGTGCAGCATTTTGTCCAAGCAATAGTAAAAGAACACCTTTTAATTTATAATGTCTTAAATCTAATTTTGTTAAAAAAGTGAGAAAATAGTATTGTGAAATCGGTATCGTGAGTCGAGTGAATCGTTACATCCCTATCATTAACTGTCAAGCTAACGATGTAAACAAACAGTTGTAAACATGAACCAATCATAGAAAGGAATTCATTATAGACCTTATGTAGCTCCGCCCCTTTTCAGCACTGTGCTCCACAGCGTGAAGGTAAGGTCGTACAAATTTATGAATGAACAGCTTGTTTTAAAATCTTCCCAGTCTACTGACATTTACTGTATGTCATCAAACATTACAATGTACATGATAACTTTAGTTAACTCTACAATACGTAAACCCACTTCGCCTGCTAATTACTCTTTAACAGCGATGCTATAGAGCTGCTGCAAAACCAGAAGTTCAAAGACAAATGTCTAAAGATAGCTGCGCACTTGTTTCTCTGACACAAGGTCAATAAGCAAATATTTGTCTTTACATGCAGGCAGAGATCCACGTCCTTTTCAGAAAGCACATTTCATATTCATGATCACAAAAATAGCTGTCCTTGTAAACACTCAATGACACAGTATTTCAAAAAGTTGTTATACAATCCCCCAGAGAGCTGTCAGTCTGATTGCCAATGCCACATAAACAGATGCATTCGAGGCACTCACAAACCGAACCTATACGAGCACAGACCCAGAACTAAACGTAAATACAGTGAATAAGCTTTAGACAGCAACCCCTGAGAGTGTGATTGATGAAGTGCTCATCCTTCCTCTCTTACTTTCCCTGCTTTTACTCGCGATCTCGCCGAGCAAGACGTGCCAAATCCCTCTTGCAAAATCTGAGTGACAGAAAAATCATGAGCTACGGGCAAACCAAATAGTCCATATAACCCTCTTGGCTTCTCCATCTTGTGTCCTGGCCCAAGGCTCCATGTTGAGATGGAGGTTATGACATGACTCACAGAAAAGATGATCATTCCTTCACTGGATAATACTCTAGAGAGGAGGAAAAATCTGCAATTCTATGCAGCCACAGCACAAAAACTTGACTCTAGACTAGTGTGACACCGTTCGACCTAACTGACACTAGCATCAACATCAGCCACAGAGCGAGTTTCAGGCTCATTATCATAGTCAGTAGCCCATTTCTGTAGTGATAAACTTTCATTCTGATTATTTACAAATCCACACTTTATTGACATTTTAGTCATATATTCAATATTTTGCTGGCAATACAACATGAACCAACATATGGAATATTAGAATGTTTTTATCAAATATTTTA
Source organism: Ptychobarbus kaznakovi (assembly GCA_027422405.1). Taxonomy (NCBI): domain Eukaryota; kingdom Metazoa; phylum Chordata; class Actinopteri; order Cypriniformes; family Cyprinidae; genus Ptychobarbus; species Ptychobarbus kaznakovi. The sequence continues at coordinate 2,630,098 of CM049800.1, read as the reverse complement.
TATAGTTTATTAAATATTTCATTTAAAAGAATTGCATAAAAATGTATTTATATATTTATTTACAAATTGTACATTTAAAAATGTTTGTAATTTTGTATATTTTAAATATAAATATTTAAATAATATATTGTTTTATCAAATATTTTATTAAAATAAAATGTGTCACTCAACATAAATGTATCCTGTATTTAATTTCTTTCTAGTATTTTCAAGTCGTTTCAGTCTTTTTTGACTAAAAAAGCAGAGCAAATACATTAGCACTGGCATACATATTCAAAGCTTTGAAAAGCTATTTATATCTAATATTGTTTTTTAGCTATATTGCCTAGTCATAGTATCACTTTAAAGTAATTAAACCACATTCCCTCTTCAGTACCTTTCAATGTTTTCCAATAATTTAGACATTATGTTCCCTGCATTAAAACATTGAGGGTCATATGATCCATTATATTAGCTCTCTACCGTAAATATAATATCACATAATACAGTATCTTGCTACAGTCAGCTGCCATTTTGCTATATTTGTAATCATGCATCGATTGTGACAGTGAATTTTAATATTTTCCTCCGGACCCCGTGTCTATCCAGACCAGCTCTCAGATCACCACTGAGGATGAGCCAGAGCCCAAACAGTCACTGTGTCAACACAACAATATTGCAGCGACTGCGCCAAACAAACACTAATCAATGACTCTACAAGAATGAGTGGAACACAAGACCTCAGCGCATTTACTTCTATTACCTACACAATAAAATAAATAAGTATGCTGCGATAGATGAACACTGTGTCGAAATAGCAGCAGCAGATAATACATGCAATCCATAGTTCAATGCATTCATAATAATCTGAATAAACCATTCTTCCTCCAAGTCATTTCAATCATGCTTACCGTTCCCAAGCAACACCGCGTTAATATTAAATGTGCGGTTTCAGGTGTGCATTTATTGGTATTTTAAATCTGCTTCGAATGCAATTCATCCAGTGACAACTATTCATTTTATAAAGCTTCGCTGATTATAATAGCTGTTGCACTGCAGTGCACTACAGATTAGACCAGTACTTCTCCAGAATGAAGCTCAACCAATTTGAACTCCTCAAACCAGAGGGAAGCAGTCAGATCAAATGCCCACCGATCACAGGGCTGATTGCCACATTAAATATTGATCGGTTATTGGAACCTCGAGGACTCACATCCTTCTCGACTGATGAACGCTCCTTGCGGTGCATCAGGGATGCCCTTCCAGATGCTGATGGGTTTGGGATAGCCTGGGTCAGCCGTACGCTTCTCCTCATTGTAACGCCAGTACTGGTCTCCCTTGAAGAAGTAGGTTTTGCCCACAGGTTCCCAGCGTAAGGCTGTGTCGATGCCATCATGGGGCAGATAGCTGCCCAGCTCTACCAGGCTGTGAGGATACCCGGGCTCTGCTGTAACCTCCTTGAAGACCCAGTATTTATCCCCTAGAATCAAAACAGCAGTAGATAAGGTCCAAATTAAATGGGTTATATTGAATTATGTTATCGCATAATGAAACAATGTGCTTATCTACGCCACATGTTTGGATATGGAAGCTTTTTTTCACCAAGGAATAATACAATAAAAATTGTTCATTTTATACAACAATTCAGTCTATTTTCCCTCTTAATTCTGTGTTTATCTATCACAATAATGTATTTTTTTTCATTAAGGTATAAAGTCTGCATTTTGAGATATAAACTATATAAAAAGGTAATAATTGTGACAAGCTTGTTTCCTCTAAAGAGTAAGGATAAATAAAAAAGGTAATTGCTACTTTTGATCAATTCTGACTTTTTTCTACTGCGAGATATAAACTCAGAACTGCAAGATATTAACTAAATATAAGTAATTCTGAGAAAAAAAGTCAGATATAAAGTCTGAATTGTGACAAGCTGGAGTAAATATTTTTATAAAAGACAATTGTGGCTTTTTATTTCACAATTCTGACTTCTTTTCTTGCAATTTTGCTATTTATTCTTGCAGTTTATATCTCACTTTTCTGCGACTATCAATTATTTTTCTTAGAATTGCGAGAAAAAAAGTCTGAACTGTAAGATAGATACAGTTACCTTTAAAAAATAGATGGATGGATGGATAGATTATTCCATCTTCTCCATAACTGGATCATCATTTGATTAATTATATGTACTATGATCACTATGTCTTCTCAGTATTTAAATATTTTTATTCAGATATTTTTGTATTGCATGCAACATTAATTGTGATTGTGCACTGAATTTTGCAAATAAAATACAGCCTATAATGAGTCTAATCTTGTTTTAAATGCATTATTTCAGCTCAGACAGCACTTGGGTAAACTACATCGTGTGTAGCTAGTGAATGAGATGCTGAAATGCCAGCATGACTTGAGTTCATCTGCCCTTTATCTATTAATACCGATGTGCATTCTCTGAGATAACCATAGGGCATCCTGCGAGCTTGTTTCTCATGAAACATCACAGAACAGGAGACTCGGGGTATAAATATCTCACCCAACCTCTCCTTGCGCAGCAAGACTGAGCCGGGCTAATTTAATGAGAAAGAGAGGGGGTGAGGATGGCGAGATAGAGAGAGATCGTTTGAGAGGAGGGGAGCGAGGGAGGAACAGACAGAATAATAAAGTACTGAATGGATTCACTAAGACTGTCAGGCCCAATGAAGTATAAACACTATGGATAAATGCAGACCTTTCCTGAGATTAACCCACAATCTAACAGCATTTATCTAACCTTAAACTCAAGCTTGTATTAAAAAGGTACATAAAATGTACAAGTGCTGATCTAGAATTAGTCAGCCGGAGCAAAATCTGGTGGTTTGAGTTGAAACTGATCCAAAGGCAACAGATGTTCAATGGATATGGCTTCTCTTTATTATCCAGGCCATATTCGGGTACTTCATTTTATGTCTTCGGGATGTATTTGGTATCAATTTATAGTTATGACAAAAGATGTTACAAAGCAATCAGAGTTATTAAAACTAGCCTGAGGCTGAACTTTTCATATCAAGCAATAAACACTGGGTAGTTTTGTTAATGCTTGTTTTTGATTAATGTCATAACATCTGTTGTACGGATAGTAAATCTTACCTTTGAAGAACACAAATTTGCCATCTGATCTCTCGTAAGCAGCATCAATGCGAGGAGGTAGACCCTTCCAGAAATGCTCTATCAACATGGGATAGCCTTCCTGAACTTTGTTGTTGCGCAAACGCCAGAACCAGCGATCCTGTGACGAGTAAAAGAGATTATTTTGATCAATTACTGTATATAATTTAGATCTTCAACTGAGTCGATTTCAAGTAGGGATGCATAATATAAAAAATCTGTCTAATATTGATAAGCAGATCATTATTTTCACACTGATTAACTGATAAATAGCCTAAAAAAAAAAAAATACTAAAAGTGATTCTAGGCCATTATAATATAATTAATGCAGTATACAAATAATTTCAAGATTTGCTAAAAAAAATGCAATTAATAGAGTTATTAAAGGGAGGAAATGAGATGCACAATTAAATATACAATATTGAATAAATATCCAATTATTTATTCAATATTGTATGAAAGCAATGCATTTAAAAAAAATCACCAATATCTCTATAATATATTGTGCATCCCTTCTTTCAACAAAGCATACTGTATGAGTTTCTTTCTTCTGTTGAACACAAAAAGAAGATATTTTGAAGAATGTGGGTAACCAAACGGTTGCTGGTAGCCACTGACTACGCTGGAAGTCACAGGCTACAAGAAGATGTTCGGTTGCCAACATTCTTCAAAGTAGGGGTGTGCGATATTGAAAAAAAAATGATATCTCGATATTTTGGGGGATTTTTTCGATAACGATAATTGGACGATATTCGCCAGTGGTGGCAGAAAGTCACTGGTAATAAGGGAGTCATTGCGACTGAACCAAATCATTTAAACGATTGAATCATTCAGAAACGGATCACTATCATGTTGCTCAGAGGCGCAAAACAGTGCTGTGGCTGTTTGGAATAATTTTTTGTCTGCGAAATGGAGCAAAAACAGGCAATATGGTGTCTAAAACGTAAGTATCTTAATATTAACTTGTTTATTGACCTGTTGTATAAAATCAGTATCACATTTGTAATCATGCTTATTTTGATGAAAAAACGGCACCCTTTGTGCGATTTTAACCATGTGAAACGTAAATATATAAATTTTCTGCCCCCATATCTTGAATTTTTGCGATCATTCTTAATGCATTTTAATCGACTGAATCACGCAGTGAAAGAACACTCTAATGGCGCGCGTGCACGGTTTAACCTGCTTCATTAATCACCACGTAAGCTAATATATGCGCGCACTCGGTAGGCGTTTTGTTTGGTTTTTGCAAAATACTCGATATTGTCAAATTGCACATCGTTAAAACAACAATTACGATAATATCGCAAACGATATATATCGCACACCCCTACTTCAAAGTATCTTCTTTTGTGCTAAACAGAAGAAAGAAACTCATACAGGTTTGGAAAGACATGAGGGTGAGTAAATGATGACAGAATACAATTTTTTCAATCCCTTTAATATAAGGAATTACATTTTTTTAAATCAAACACAACCAAATTTGAATAAAATCATTTGGATTATGGTAATTTTATTATGATCTGCTTATATAAAGCATCTGTATCAAATACTGGAAAGAGAACTGATGCAACTCACCTTAAAAACAAACATCTCCCGTCGAAAGAAGGCCACAGTGTTGAAGTTGCCATCGCAGATATTGGGTTTTCCATTTCCGGGAGAGGACGGCCGATCTCCAGAGGGTGGGCGAGCGGGGCGGTGCCGGTCGTGTTTCCTCTCAGAGGTGGGGTGTGTGCGTCGTGCAGGTAGAGTAGGAAGAGGTCTGGTGGGCTCCAGCATGGCTGTGGGAATACCTGTAGAGGAACAATGTTTATTCTTCTAAAAATACATTCAGCCATCCTGGCATCCAAAGTATATTCTATATTCTTTCTTAGCTCCTTGAAAAAGATAATAGAGGTGATCGAGATGATAACTCTACCGTAGATTTTCTGGATCCCCTGAAGGTCATCTAGAGGCAGTTTGAAGTTGTGCGTGTCCATGTACTGGTAGAAAGGGGCCATGATGGCACTGGGGTCGTTGGAATGTTCCAGACCCAATGCGTGTCCCAACTCATGCACGGCCACCAGGAAAAGGTCATTGCCTGAAAGGTAAAGGTTAAAGGTCAAACCATCTTTGAATCGGTTCTAATCAGAACTCTATGTTGGATGAAAAATGTAACAGTATGGCATATACTGCATGAATAAGAATATGGAAGTAGGAGAATTACCAATGTAAAGCTTAAGGCTCTGCATATTTGATGTGCATTTTGTTAAAAAATAGTCAGAAATAATAAGAGCTCCCATAGAAATTCATCAAATGCTGAATCAGCAGTGAATAAATGTGTTCATTCTATCATTATAGAAATAGTTCACTCATAGTTCAGCACACTTGGGATATATAAGTAATGTGCTACTTTTATAGTGCATTTGGTTTCTTTTGGAGCTTGACAGCATCCATACTCATTTGCTTTCATTGTATAATGCACCTGGAAAATTGCATATGTATATGAACATTAAGTTAAGAATCAACATAAAAGTTAAAAGTTCTGTAAAAAGGTGTGGAAATCCATTCTGCTGTCTTCTAAAGCAAGGTGCAATCCATTTGGTCCATTAGTATAGAGAGGAACTGATGGTGACAGAAATTTACGGGAATTTCCCAATACTAGCAATTGCTAGGAAAAAACTCTGAATTGTTATTTTATAACTCTTAATATTTTTCGCAATTGCAAGTTTGTATCCTGCAATTCTGACATTATAACTCATAATTGCAATAAATATAACAGTGCTGTCAAATCGATTAATCGTGATTAATCATATCCGAAATGAAAGTTTGTGTTTAATATGTGTGTACTATATATATATATAATCCAGAAGGGGGCGCCCGCAGTAATACAACGCTGTTTGATACCGCCAGCGCCAGCAGAAGAACAGCGAATGCCGTGAGTTACGCGCTTGAGACAGTGACCATGTGCTGATTCTGAACGCGTCTCTCACATGGACTGACAAAAGCTTCTCACACGGACTGACAAGAGCTTTGTGCTCGTGTATCCTAATTATCTCATTCGGCACAAAGCCATTAATGTCTAAACCGCTGCCCACAAAAGTGAGTATACCTCTAAGTGAAAATGTCCAAATTGGGCCCAAAGTGTCAATATTTTGTGTGGCCACCATTATTTTCCAGCACTGCCTTAACCCTCTTGGGCATGGAGTTCACCAGAGCTTCACAGGTTGCACTCAACTAGTTCACTCAAGTTCTGAGTGGAACCTGTCCTGTTAAACCACTGTATGGTCTTGGCCACCGTGCTGCAGCTCAGTTTCAAGGTCTTGGCAATCTTCTTATCGCCTACGCCATCTTTATGTAGAGCAACAATTCTTTTTTCAGATCCTCAGAGAGTTCTTTGCCATGAGGTGCCATGTTGAACTTCCAGTGACCAGTATGAGAGAATGAGAGCGATAACACCAAATTTAACACACCTGCTCCCCATTCACACCTGAGACCTTGTAACACTAATGAGTCACATGACACCGGGGAGCGAAAATGGCTAATTGGGCCCAATTTGGACATTTTCACTTAGGGGTGTACTCACTTTTGTGGCCAGCGGTTTAGACATTAATGGCTGAGTGTTGAGTTATTTTGAGGGGACAGCAAATGTTCACTGTTATACAAGCTGTACACTCACTACTTTACATTGTAGCAAAGTGTCATTTCTTCAGTGTTGTCACATGAAAATATATAATAAAATATTTACAAAAATGTGAGGGGTGTACTAACTACTGTGAGATACTGTATATAGTGCACATATATATGCTCTGGATATAAGATTGGTTTGGTGTTGTTTTTTATTTTTATCAATTTTGCCCTATTTAGTTCTTTGCTTATGTAGACAGGTAAAAAGCAATGTTTCTACCCATAATCCTAAAGGAACATCTTGTGCATGGGCTGTAAGTGTTCACTAATACTAGAACACGAGTCAGTCTAGATTGACATGTTCAGATCTTTGGAAACTCAGAAGGGATGTGACACCATATCACTCAAATCACAGAAATAGCCTGATCTGTTGGTTGGCGTCTCTTGGGTGCTACAAGTATCAGATGGCTCACAAAGTGTCTTTTACATTTTGTTTACAGACTGCTTCCCCTTTCTTAGAGGATCTCTTGGCGAAAGCCCTTCTCCTTTATCAACCCTCACGCTCTTCTCCTGTCCAATTTAACTGTGTATTTCATTCCCCGTCTCTTTGAAAAGAAATAGATTTTGTGTTCAGTTGATGAGAGTGTCATTGTGAATAAATGAAATATAAAATCTACATCAGCCGCTGAAGATAAATACATCTACCGATTGTTGTAAACCGCTTACTTCTGATCTGCATCCACTAGTGCTCATAAGGTGTTTAGAGAAATAGATCTGTAAAGAAATGTGTGTGTGCCACAGATTCTGTGGTCTATAAAGCGTGTACTTGAACTGCTGACACTGCAGCACACAGGCAAAGATAACACAGCATAAATGCAGCACGCAGGCACGGCTGATGCAAGTGAAGAAAGAACATAATGCTCTGTTTCTTTATGTTTCCCCTGTGGTATCTACTGATGCTCCTCAGCTCCCTGCTCCAGTTTACCACTGGAGAAGCTCCCAAAAGATTAGCCTCTACACATCTGACTGATCTTTTATCTATAGCTGCAGAACATTCTAAAAAACCAGCCATCCTCTTAAATCATGCATCTAAGCCATCCATTTAATCTAATGCTTCCGTACTAAATAAATAAAAACATACAATTCACATGAATGTAAATTCAAAATAGACCCATAAAATAAAATAAAACTCATATGACCATGTCAGAGATTGTGAGACCAGACAAGCCAGGTCAATCCTTCTATATTAAACCATTATCATTCATCATTAAATAGATCCACACAAAATTACAACATAATATAAATAAACATTAAATAATAAAATAAAGTGTAATATAATATGAAAAAATATGACTGTCAGAGATTATGAGACCAGACATGTTAGGTCAATTATTCTATATTAAGCCATTACCATGCTTGATTAAAGAAAATTTAATTCACATACACGAAAATTAAACAGTTAAACAATTCAAAATTAAACCTTAAACAGGGGTACAAAAAAAAATAAAATAGATCATAAAATTGAGCCACAAAAAATTAAATAAGTAATTATTTAATTATGTAATTAATTAAATTATTAATGTATTAATTGTTATTACAAATAATATAAAGAAAAATAAAATAAAATATTATAAAATTAAATTAAAACTGTATATATTACTTATCTATATATTACTAGGTCTTTATGCTTGATTAAATTAAAATATATAAATTCACATCCATGTAAATTGATCATTAAGTAGAAACACAAAATTAAATTCTAACAAAAATTGTATACATTTAAATAATAAAAAAAAACTCTTTATGAGTCCAGACATCTTAGGTCAATCATTCTATATCAGCCACTGGCATGTTGGTTTGATCAAAAGACATCCTAATATTAGTAAGTAATGCTAATAGCAATGATCAAATACAATTGGAAGCTAAATGCTATAAAAAATCTAAATAAAAAACACGCAGATTAGCATTACAGCACCACATTTACCGTCGTGATTGGCGTTTCCTAACGTCCAGGGCTCATCAGAGTCGAAGTGTGTGTCTCCGCCAATTCCAGGACCGGGGAAATATGCGTGAGCTAAAAAACCTCCCTCTCCATCAAAAGGAGAACTGTCACCATGGAAACCAGAGGCAAAGAAGATCATGATGTCCGCCTCTTTACCCTCGTTCTTGATCTCAGAGTAGGCCACTTCCTGAAAGGTCAGCGGGGTCACTGTCTGCCAGACGTCGAAGGCCTGGCGAATGGCATTCTTGGTGTCTTTCTCGCCCACCTTGGGGGTGAAATTATGTATGCTGGAAACAGGAAGAGAAGGAAGAACATTGGGAAAAAATCCTAAATACTTTATATTGTGTAACTTGATATTAATTACTTAATTAAAATTAAATATTACATGGAATAATGCTTTTAAAATGTTCCTGTGGCTTCAAACATGGCAAAACCTGATGCAAAATGTACATTTTCAAAATACTGCATCTGCTACATGCATACAATTTAAAGTGAAGTGCAAAAAGAAAATTAAAATGGTGAAAAACAAAACAAATATACAAATTTAATATGTGGCAACATTAGCAACTAACTTTAAGTTGAAGTACTAAAATTACAAAAACTGAAATAAAAATAAATTCAATCTAAATAAAAATCTAAAAAACTAATGACAAAAGCACAAAACAAAATTACAAAAACTTTTAATTTGAAAATATAAAATCAAAGCTAATTCTAAATATGAATAGTGCTATAATAATATACATTTACATAACATTTAGTCATTTTGCAGACGCTTTTATCCAAAGCGACTTACATAATTCTAATTGCACTGGATATTTATTTTCCATATCAAGTTCCCTATGACAGCATGCAGTGCAGCAACCTGCTCTATCATTGCACCGGTGTGTTTGAAAATGTTCTTTCAATATGAATCTGCTCCGCAATAAACTGAAGCGAATGCTGTTTGAGTTCACAGCGCTGCACTGTTACATAAGAATTAATCTGCATAAAAAATGTCCTTGAATATAGGTCAAAAGTTAAACCAGGCCAGACACCTAAGACAGAAGCAGATGGTTGTCTCTGGCACACAACTGCAGGCACACAAGTGAGAACATCACATGACGATCCAGTGACTTGACAGTGGTTGAATTGTTGCCCTGACATGAAGAAAAGTCTGCCACAGACCATGTGTGTCTCCTAGAAAGACAGTGTATGTATATAATATAATACTATAATTAAATAGCCTATATATAGGCTATTTGTTGCTTCAAGGTGACAGGGCTCAGTAACCAACAACCTAATTTGACAGATGGCTAGATCTGCTATTACTTCTTATCGATGGTTGGCCAGTTTACATGTCAGTCAGATGTACGAGCTTCAGTGGGCAGTTCCTGACGGGAGTAAACTGCGGTTCGTGATTTTAATGCGCATGAAAACTCAGCGATGATGATGCGTACTGGGCATGGTAATAAAAATATTCGGGGCTTTTCTGAAAACATTCAGGGCCTCAGCCCCCTTAGCCCACCCCTAGCGTCGCCCCTGTATACATATATTACATCTATATATATTAGTTATATTACATATGATTTGTTTTAAATACATTATAAATTTAGTTATGCATATATAACATGTTATTCTATATCATTTCATTATACAAGGTAGTTTTAGGTTCCAGACAGACATATAAAAAATGTATTAATAGGTTGAGTGGATTTTGGGAGACATAGCAACAAAAAAAACACTCAAACTTTCATCAACTATTCCTCTTCCTTCCTGACCTGCAGCATTCCTCTCTCTCTCTCCTCTCTCTCTCTCTCTCTCTCTCTCTCTCTCTCTCTCCTCTCTCTCTCTCTCTCTCTCTCTCTCTCTCTCTCTCTCTCTCTCTCTCCATCAGGCAGAAAACAAAAGCTTCTTTTAGCATTGTTAAGGTTGGAGGAAAGCATTTCAGCAACGTCTGTCTGGAACATTACGTAAGCGGCATGTGTTCCAAAATGTACGCACACGTGTCAATGCGATATGTACTAAAATAATTAAAGATGAGGGTACAAATATACTCCACAGGCTGGCTTCAGCGAGATCCCTAATGGGCCACCATTAAAGAGAATCACATCACTTGAGGTGCATATGGAGTTTCTGGAACGCTTCCCTGTAATCATGTACAATGGTCATTCATCTATAAAGAGTAAACACAGTTTTTGTAGGTTCCTCAGGTGCAATATTCAGTGAATCAGTCTATCATACATCATGTAATAATATTGGATATGTATCAGTCTGCTTTACCTGTATGTGATCTTTTTCTCCCTCCATTTCTGTCCAGTGAGGGCGTAGCGTTTATTTCTCCTCCGTCGGCTGATGTGAGGGTGATCTGGGACTCCACACCGAGGTTTTCTCATCCACCTTAAAACATGTAGATAATGAATACACCAGAAGACACCAAACAACTGTCAGAGAAAACTAACACTATGTTTACAATCAAATATTTTAAATGTAGTGCTCAAATCATATGGAATACCAACAAGACCAAAAACATGCATTAAGTAAATAAACAGGATGAATTTTCATGTATAGTTTACACAGTAATGTGTTTTTATAAACTATATAGCAATTTAATATATAATATTTGTATATAATGTCTAAAATAAAATAAAATACATAAACATTAAACACTGCATTGGGAAATTGTTATAACATTCAAGCACTAAGAAAAACAGTGCTGCAGGGATGAAGTATTTTTGTAGGCCAAATGCAGAAATGATTTAGCTTTTTAGCACTTCCGTTTCCATCACCCTGAAGTCAGTGTTTTTTTTTAATGGGTTTGGGTTAAATGTCTGAAATAAGGTCTGGTTAACACAAGTTTTATGCAGTGATGCAACTAGCACTGGTAGGTCACGTGACAACGAAAACATGGCGAATGTAGTATGTCCAGATTACATTCATACTACACACATTTATACTATAGAACGCACACTTTTAGTGGTTGTGAAGTAATTACTTATTTTAAAAAAGTACCTACTCAAGAGAGTATGTGATTTCAGATGCAGCCCATGGTTCAGTGGCTTTTATTTGTCTTCCTAAATAACCATTAGTCTCTCTGCTGCCCCCATCAGCTCTGGAGCACTCATTAGTTACTGCCGTTTTAACTTGTGTGCAGTGTGACAAATTGATGTCCTCTGAAAACTGTGGCGTCTGAGGTAAGTTATCCTTTAATTTTAGTGCATAATCACTCGATCTAAGCGCAAGACACGGCTGGTCATTTGATCTCAATGAGCAGGTGACTTTAAACACTACTGTTCATCTTATTAATCAAAGACACAGTATTGATGTAGTATATGCACTTTAGCAGCTATATTGCCCGTTCATGATTTTTCATGCAGTAAAGAGGGTTGTTACTAACTCGATGGTGGTTTGATCAAGCACTCCCGTCACTGGAATACCATAAAAGCGCTGCATGGCAGCGACCGCCGACTGCATGGCTTTCTCCGATCGCAGGTCCGATGTCCGGATGTCATGAGGGAGCAGGTAGCCGTAGTTCTTCAGCCATGTCTACAAAGAAAGAGACGTTTCATTAAGAACAAAATGCAGGGTTATCATAGTTAACTAAAACTAAAAACTATTTTTTTTATTCATTACTTAAAATAATAAAATTTAAAAATTTAACTGAAACACATCTCATTTTCATTTAGTTAAATGCACTTAGATGTAGGGCCTACTAAAATAACTAAAAGTAAATAAAAAATTACTAAAAACTATACAGACATATTTAATAAACTAAAATTTGAACTAAATTTGAATGAAAAAAAATCTAAATATTAATAAAACTAATACTTTCTCAATAATAATAAAATAACACAGACTAAAGGGCATTAAATACTGATGCCAATGATTGTAGTATATCTATAAATATATCTAGAATGTGAAAAAAATGCAAAAGGCGATGTCATTTTTCTGAAACCATCTTGATAGCCATCAATCAGCATCAGAACTGCAGAAGATGACTATGGTGAAAAAAATGCAGACACAGACCTTAAAATGACATCTTAAAATATTATATTTAAAAAAAGGGAACAAAAGGAGCACTATAAAGTTTTAGGTTCAAAGATGAGCTATTTTTAGGGTTATTAATCATATATGCAATTCCAGTGTTTTTTTATGCTGGTGCGCAGAAATTACGCACTTCACCTTTAAATATGAGCGAACAAAGGGAGAAAGCACAAACTGTATCAATAAACAGATGCCGTCTAGGAAAACCACCTCATATAAACTCCATTTGTTCTCAAAGCTCGGTTCATTTTGCATGCTCCATGATCTCAACATATTTAACAGCACAAAAATAAAACTGAACTTATATAGAGCATCCCCATCCTCATCCTCTCATTCCCTCATCTCGGCTTTCATCTCTCCCTGCGGACGGGCAGAGTGGAGAACTAGTAAGCAAAGCCCTCATTTTAAAGCGCTGCACACATGGAGAGGGGCTCTTTAATTGAGCTCATGGCTTAGAGTCCATTTTCAGCATGAATATTTTAATGCTGGAGTTTCTAGTCCTTTCCTTCTCAGCATGAAGCAGGATCATCACAAACAGGGAGTCAATGCTTCAAATGGAAATCAATCCTTAGGCCGCTACACGCACCGCACTGCTTCTATATCCGAAAGAGCCATGTAGAGTTCATTAGAATTAAAAACAGTGCTCTCTTGATACTACAGTACCAGTGCATTTTTATGATAGTTTTTGTCTGTTTGCAAATCAACCACATCTACTGTATAAATGTCTCTTTTATTATTCTCAAATGTCATTTCAATATAAAATTACACCATAAAGTGCTAGAACATGAAACAAAAAATCATCAATGTATCAATCAGCCATCAATAGCAACTCCCAAAAATCTAACTAGAAATGCTTAGAAAAACTATGGTATTGTAGCTAGTTTTTCGTGGAACTGCACCAATTAAATGTAAAAATCTAGTTCTGCAATATTTAATTTAAGTTTTCATAAGATTTTAAACCAACATCATACTCTTTACTGTTGAAATGCAGCAATAAAGCATCTCTCTATATGAATATAATGCACAGTCGTACAACACAAGCATTATTTTGCATATTCAGAATGCTGAAATGCAAACTTGCACCAGTGAGTACACCCTTCTATGACATGGCTGGCTCCGCCTCCATGGTAACAGAGGCTCTGCACGGCCCCCTGGGAAATCGTACCCATTAAATAATTCACCAACGCTGTTACTGGTGCCGTCATTATAGAATAGCATACAGTGAAGTCTGAAACCAGCACTAGACCCAACAATACATGTCTCATCCACTTTGATAAATCAATGAAGGCTGTGAGATCTGAGGAACACAAAGGGACTGTGACAGTTCAGCCCCGTGAATAATAAGCCTTATTTAAACCGCAGGACTATTTCCGTTCCGGTACTTTGTAGGAATCGGTTGAGATTCAGTTCAAAGACAGAAATCCACATTTCTCTGGAAGTATAAATGATAAATTGTTCTTGTGAACTGCACAGACGTCACGGATGGATAATCTACTTAAATTGATAGTGCACAATAATTGACTCATGTCGTTCCAAAACTCTATGACTTTCTTTCTTTTGTGGGACATAAAGGGAGAAACGTTGTAGAATATACTTGCCACTCCTCTTCATACTGTATAATAAACGTTATCGGGGATAGAAGCTCCAAAATGACACAAAAAGCACCATAGAAGTCATCCACACTTGTAACGTACCATTTTGGGGTAGAAAATATATTTCTATATATTTAGATATATTCTAGAAAATATATTCCTCAACATTTCTTCTTTTATGTTCCACAGAAAAATGAAAGTCATAAAGCTTGGGTGATAAATGATAACAGATTTTTTTTTTTTGGTCAGCTAGGATTAAAGGAATAGTTCCAAGTACATGAAAATGTGCTAAATATAGTTTTTATAATTTGCATGGTAAGCAATTATGCATGCAATACACAGGTGACCAATTTTTTGCTGATATGTGAAGTGCACAAACAAAGTACACTTTGCAGCATCATGCATCCCACAATGCAATGCACCCGACAGCACTTCCAATTCTAATGTGATGAATGTTCATCTCTTTCTTTACTTTTTTGATTGTATTGGTAATGAAGAAGAGTTTGACTAGATATTGTTTTTATTATTTCTGAGCCAATAGATGTCTTTGGCTGAATTAATCATGCAATGTTATGAGGTCATGTAGCATTGTTGGCAAATTGCATTCTTTTTCAACATTGTTTTTTTAAAGAATATAGTATAAAAATTACACAGCAGTATGTACAGTACAGTACTCAGTAAGCTACTTCTCCATTCCAAACACAGCTGTCCCTGAAACTTGAAATCCTTTCGTCTCTGCTGCCAGGTGGCATGGAGTGATGATATTCTACCTTCATGAGCAGCATGAGGTAACAGTTCTCCATGCGCTCGCCAAACAAAAGCAGCCCAAACAGATCAGATGAATTTCTAGTAGCAACCCACCAGACTTTGTTTAGCATTTGGTGGGAAATAATGCCTAACATCAATGTATTGGGTTCAAAACAAGCCAAGTTCTATGTACAGCATCTATGACTTGCGGTCGATTACCACATAAAATAATGCCAACGTAACCCTCAGTTTGTAAAATGTAGTGAATCACATGTGCTGTAATGCACTTACAATGGAAGTCAATGGGACAAGACATTCTGGAGGGTTCAAAGCAGAAATGTGGAGTTTGTTAAAACACTTGTCAATAATCATTTGACCTAGCAAAAATGTGTTTTTGAGCAGTAATATTTCAACAAAATTGTGCCATTAAAAATCTAATAAATGCTGTTTCTTAATGAAAAACCTTTCTATTAATCAAAGAATTCAGAAAAAAATCCATCACGAAAATATGAATCTGCACAGCTGTTTTTAACGTTGATAATACGAACTGTTTCTCGAGCAGCAAATCAGCATATTGGAATGACTTCTGTAGGACACTAAAGACTGGAGTAATCACAGGAATAAATTGCATATTAAAATATATTATAATAGAAAATAGTTATTTTAAATTGTTATTTTTGATCAAATAAATTCAGCATTGGAGAACATAAGAGTCTTAAAACATTAAACAATCTTACCAAACCCAAACTGAAAAAACCCAGTTCATTACTTAAAAAGCTTCTGTTCTGTTCTAATGGCACACCTCATCATGATATGCTGTGTTGTTCTGCTGAAACAGCACTATGTTTGCCTGCGAGACTATCCAGAGCTCAAATAACGTTTCATGTGTTTTACCTCAAATAAACAATCTGATTCTCCGCTGTGTGCTTACAAGTAGAATCAACCATCAGTCCATCTCATAAAATTTAAAGGGGATTTTTTTTATCCAAATCTTTGTGCCAAAATATTTTTTTCATAACCATTTTCACCTTCTCTCAGATCCTTATAAATAGACTGTTTTTGATATCATGCCAAACACGAAAAAACATAAAAAATCAGTGAACTCCACACTGACTGCTTTGTTGTTGGACGACTAGTAGACTAATTGGCTAATCAGAAAACAATCAATGCTGAAATGTGCTGCATAAACTGTTAAGATCAATTAAATTAAGAGGTACATTGTAAAAAACTTTGTAGAGTGGCATTATACAGATAATATTACAAAGCAGGTATGGTATCAAGCATGCACTTACTGCAGTGTTACTCTGACATTATTACTGGCTGTAAAAATGTGATCACAGCCCATGTAATTGGCCTCTTTGAAACACAAGATGTTCAGGTCGTTGGAGTCTCCTTTCTCATAAGTGTGTGCTAATGAGCAGGGAGTCACAAAAGCAGTTGGGCCTTCCATAGAGAGGACGGTGTGTGCGTTTAGTTTGAGGATGCGCGGGGCATTGATCGGGAGGTTTTTGATGACTTTTGATATCATCATGATATCACATCATCAGTGGAATCAATAAAGGTTCAGCTCCTCGCAGTGGTGCACCGATAGAAGAGGGGTGAGAATTTAGTGCAAATGACACATTGAGCCATGGTGCTCATGAGTTTGAGGCACATGTCATTTCCTGATCTTTTCTTATCAATATAAATTCCTGTTCTCTCTCCGTTGTTCAATAAATAAAAGTGGAGAAGAGGCCAGAGATGAACAGTGTTGGAATTACAGCTGCACAATAAATCTAAATTAATTTGTGATATTGCTTAGTGTGATTATTGAATCCCAAAGGCTGCAGTTAAAGACATATATGCAAAGTAAACTCGTGATCTAGTGTTTCAATGCATGCACACAAACTCATTCTGCATTTACTGTAAATCTGGGTCTAACATGCATCTGAGAACGCAACATGCGCCAACCATCTTCTCAAACGTACAAACCGGAGTTTCAGACTAAATAAGAGATTGATTGATTAAAGTGTGAAAATGAACAAATTAAGACAACAATATAAAAAACAAGACCATAAATATTAGTATTGTGTTTAACAATTCCACTGTACAATAAAATGATTATTATAATTATTGTATGTTTCTTAAATACAGTGAAATATTACAAAAAAAAAATGAATAAGAATTATACAGTTGTAATGTAAAATAAAATTATTATATTTTTCTTAAATACAACATTTTTACGGTGGAATTTATTTGTACTATATTATTTCTTATTTGTTTCATATTTTTATTTAAAAACAGTAATCATATTAAAATATAATATTTATTAAATAATTACATTGTTATTATTATTATTTCGCAGTCATGTTGATATAATCAAATTTTTATATAAAATATAAACAATACAAAATAAAATAAAATGTATTTTAAATTGCAATCCCAATTTTGATCAGAAAAAACATAACGAGATTCTTCTTCCCCAGTCCTATTAGCGGTTAGCAAACATGCTCTTACACATCTGGTTTGTGTAAAACATAATAACAGTGCTAGAGCCTTGGCTTAGCCAGTTCAAGTCTGACTCGCATCATTTCCCATCATTCCCTGTCTTTTCATGACTGTTCTATGAATACAAGTGGCACAAGGGCCAAACAAATCATGATAATGACCGTACTGGAGAGAGAAACGGACAGAGAGGGAGAAGACGAAGAGCAAAGAGACAAAGGCAGCGGCAGCGAGACAAACAGAGCAAGACAGAGGAGAGAGACGAGGATGTGGACGGGAGGAGAGAGGAGAGGAGGAGTGATGGAGAGAGGAAGATGAGAGCGTACAGTAGATGGAGACGTGGGGGAGGGGAACGAGACAAAGACCGAGAGGAGAGCTGCCGCTTGTGTTCATATCAAACGAAAAGATACAGATCAAACGCTTTAAAACCACAATGATTAGAGCTGCAATAACAGTTATTACAGTAATGTAGCCATAATAGTCTAAAATCCATTATTAGCTGCACAGCAAATGTGAGCAAGCAAGTTAGACACATACTGTATACACTTTAGCTTACTTTTAAAAAGAGCACTTATTACGGAAATAATATATTTAATGTAAAGTTTTTGGACACTTAATTGCATGTTATTTGCAATGAAATGGAACTGTATTACGGTTTAAATTTTAATTAAATACAATTACACTGTAAAAAATTAATTTTTGGAAGTTGTAAATAAAACAAAAATTATTGTAATGTGTTTTACAAAAAAATACTATTTCAAAATATATAAAAACAAATTATTACTCGCTGTTTCTTTGTAATTTATTGCGAAATGTACCAGCAATTTCGGAGTTAAAATTGCTTCTACACCATTTTTTCAGTTTAGTTGAGCTTAATAAGCTGTGCTAATTTTTTCCTTTATTTACGTAAGTAGGACTTAAGTACATCTTTATAATTTAATCTTTATAAGTTTTGGGTGGTTACAGGACAGTTATGTAATAAAAATGAAGGTTTAGTGTTAGTATTCATTCAAATTCCTAACACTAATTATAAGCGCTAGTAATCATGATGTGGCTTTTCACAAGTTATGAGGAAGCTGACACGTCCACACACTACATAACACACTATATTATATAGTGCAGGGATAAATAGCACGACAAAGGCAATGCACCATTCAATTTCAATTCAAGTGGTGATACCAGCGCAGTCTTTGTGTGAACTAATTAGGTTTTTCTCTGGCTTTGTGATTTTTTTCCCTCTTTCTTTTAATTTCTCCCTCAGCATGTGGTCTCCTGAAGAGACATATTCAGGACGAATAGATTTGTATGTGAGGAAACTGTGCCATCCTTATTTAGTTCCCTGCATGCATTGCAAAGTCAGGGCGAGGACTGCACATACTAGCAGAACGAACAAACGTTCTACAGCTTCTTATTGCGCTACAGCAGTAAACAGAATATTTAATAAAGAAAACCATGTCTTAATCCTACAGTAAACAGAAAAATACCATAATACCGTCAAGAGAGAACAAAACAAACATAAAAAACAGAACAATAGCTTCCTTCACAGTTTCCACCGCATGCGATTCGCTAGGGACCGGAGCAGTGTTCGGCAGGATCCTTTTCAGTGTATACTTCACACACTTCAGAGGCTCTGACACGCTTTAACATCCTTTAGAGGGTACGGCCGCCGAAATACACATCTCACAGTCAGAGACAGACACAAATTAGGACAAGCAAATATTACACTTCCTTTTCCACACAGCCAACGCTTCTTTTGTTTTCAACCTTTACTAAAAGTACTGTAGCGTTACCATAGTGCAATGATGGTAACAGATAGTTATCCTTATGCTACTCTGATATAGGGATGGGCGATATATCTCATGCGATATGCATGCGCATCTCGTCAGTAAAGCCGGTTCCTTGATTAGCGCTAAATCTCCATCACCTGTTTTCAAATGGAGCGGTATTTAATACACAGAGCCATAGTTCACAGTACGCATATATCGACTGATATATCACCTTCGATATGAACGCGATATTGCGTAGCTTGTCAGTGATTTATGGCTCCGTGTATTAAATACCGCTCCATTTGAAAACAGGTGATGGAGATTTAGCGCTAATCAAGGAACCGGCTTTACTGACGAGATGCGCATGCATATCGCATGAGATATATCGCCCATCCCTACTCTGATATATTGCCTATGATATTGTATGATTAATTCTCCAAGGAAATAAATCATTATACATGTCAAAATAAGTATGATTTTAATTGTGATTTAAGTGTTTGTAAGATGTCTAATACTCTAAATAATATTCTATGAAATGTGGTATTTTGTTATTTGTTAATTTATAAAATATATTTTTTATTGTTAACTGTAATATATTATATTACATATATATATATATATATATATATATAGAGAGGAGAGAGAGAGAGAGAGAGAGAGAGAGAGAGAGAGTTGTGTATTTACATTAGAAAAACATGATGTTTACTTTTAGCATATCTGACACAATCTGAAACATAAATCTTCATTAAATGAGTTCTTCATTAAATCTCCTGAGCTCTGCAAGGCCAGACTCTAAGCCAAAACATTTTCCTCTCAAATACCGTGATAAATGATTTATTGAAACAAAACGATAATAAAGGTACCCAGCATGCTTCACAATCCGTCTAGACAAATCTCCATTTGCAAAATGAAGCTTTTCTACAATCTGAATGAATTTCCTCGCAATGCTCCCCGAGTCCCTATTGTACAGTAAATGTGTGCAGTTCCTTACAGGAAGCAACCGCTGAGCATTTATGTTCAAATCCAACAAACTGGTGGGACTTAACTGCTCCTGTGGCTAAAATTAAACCGTCAGATGGAGACAGCGATCTAAACTCGCTGGGCTGCAGCTTCTCAGACTCTGAGACATGAAGGTGAAGAGGTTTCGTATCTCCACACGGCTAGACACATATAGAGAAATCAATGGATAGTCCAGGAACGGAACTAAATCAGATTGGAAATCCTGCACGACTCAATATAGAGCCAAACCACCAACTGACCAAAAAGCTCCAGTATGCCTTTTATAAAGCTGTATTAAACATGAAACAAAAAATCTAAGAACAAGAGCAAACTGTAGAATGAGTCCTTGAACCTCAAAAATGCTTAGGTTTAGTTTTTTATGTCTTTTTGATTAGATAAGACACTGGGATTCCTCTAATGTACAGACTAAGTGGTTCAATATCACAGGCTGACAGCATCTACAAAGCAGAGATTTTGTCTTTTTTTATTTTAAAAATACAAATTTTCACCTAAGAAAGATACTGCTATGTGTTTCCAAAACAAGTCTGATTGCTGAGAAAAAAGTAATAGCAAAGTTTAACATTTATCATTATTGTCAATATGAGGAATATTGTCAATATGATGCATGCATTGCCTTCTCTTTGCCCTGTGACCTCTGTCCTGTGCAGATTACAGCTGCATGTCATCCATTAAAACAGGTGTCAAATGGAGACGGCACACTAAGGACATCCGTCCAAGTCATCCGCACCTTGTCAAACTACATTTATAAAAGAGAACTGACATTCTAAAGCAGCATCCAAATAACAGACTTCAGACTACATTCAAGTCGTCTCAAAGAGTAAAGATCTTTGTTTAAAATGAACACGAAACAGCATTTGCAAACATTTTGCTTCCAGACTGTAACAGAGGATATTCAAGAATAAAAAAGCACAGCAGGATTTTATTAACTGGTAAATTTGGACTTGTTGATGTTTGAAGTCATACTACTGTATCAGCATATGAAACCATGTTATTCATTTTAGCCAACATTCAAAGAATATTTATTACATAAGAAACTGCTATTTCAGTATCATTGAGTTACTATTAAATGTTTTACTTTTATCTATTTTTTTTATTCGTTTTTTTATATTCTGAAGGTTTAGAATTTCTGATGTTTGGTCATTTTTATGCATTTTTTAAAT
The DNA here is from genome assembly GCA_027422405.1 of Ptychobarbus kaznakovi. Taxonomy (NCBI): domain Eukaryota; kingdom Metazoa; phylum Chordata; class Actinopteri; order Cypriniformes; family Cyprinidae; genus Ptychobarbus; species Ptychobarbus kaznakovi. Next base: position 2,608,581 of record CM049800.1, on the reverse strand, counting down.
GTTTATATAGTTTTTAGCTATTTTATATAATTTTTATTTAGTTTAGATCAGGAGTAGGCAACGTCGGTCGTGGAGTGCCGGTGTCCTGCAGAGTTTAGCTCCAACCCTGAAAACCCCTCACCTGCCTGAAGCCCTGGTGATTCTGAAGACCACGATTAGCTGGTTCAGGTGTGTTTGATTAGTGTTGGAGCTAAACTCTACAGGACAGCGCACTCCAGGACCGACGTTGCCTACCCCTGGTTTAGATATTTCATAGTCATTTTAGTTATTTTAGTACACCAATAAAAATGAGAAATGTTTCCAATGCAACTAGCTGAAATAAAATCAGTTTACATTTTTTTATATTTCATTTTTTATTTCAGTAAATTTTTATTTAATTTCAAGCAACAAATTGTTTTTATAGGTTGCATAGTACGCCTGATTAGGAAAAAAGTTTTTTTTTTAAATAAAGCTTAAATAAAACAAAATATAAAGATGAAAAACTCAAACTTAAAAAACTTAAATGAAAATTAGAAATGTTACTTTGATGACTATAGCTGAAATAAAATAGGTACTAAGATTGACATAAAAAGAAAAACAGAAAGCTAAATAGAAAAGTTTACAAATGACAACAGCTATAAAATGACAAACTTTACATCAGCATTTTGTTTGCATAGCTATCTCATGGCAAAATTACTAAACCTTAAAGTTTTTTTAGAGATGGTGTAGGTCTTTACATCAAAAATTGGCTCATTAAATACGAATTAGCAAAAATTTGTTTGCATCACTGTAAAGCTGCTTTGAAACAATGTATAAAGCGCTCTATAAATTAAGGTAAAAATTAAAATTATTATTAAATAATACTGCAGTAAAGCACACATGGAAAATACTACAGTGCACTGCACTTCAATATTAGAAAATATATTCATTTTTTTCTTTTCCAGGGACACTACTGTACTCAAAGCATAAATAGTCAGCTCTAAGGCAACAGTCCAAGACTAGTATCGACGGCAGCCTACTCACTGCATGACTCGCTTAGTAGTGAGTCGAAAAACAACCAGAGCCTACAGTATTATCATCATCATCATTACCATTTCCCTCAACAGCAGCTCCACCCGGTTCTTTGTCATTAACCTGCTCCAGCAGAGGAACAGACGCTTGGCCAGAACTAAATATGACCAGTACTACAAATAGCCTCTTTACAGCTGGTAATAGTTCACACAAATCAACCAAACTGCCCAATCCACACACAAGTCACTGCTGCTGTGATGACTGAAGATATTTAGTCTCGTGAAGCTGAGAGGAAGATATAATCTATATACAGTAATATGGTCTAATCTGATGTCAGAGTCTTAAAAGATTAATATCTGAAAACAGAATGAGCAGTTAACTGGATCATCATGATCATATTACCTCATCTTGATGGAATACTTACATTGAAACCTCTTCACCATTTTCAATACCTAGCAGGAACCTTCACTTAAATATCAGTTTATTTGTCTATGCACATTAGGCACTATCACAAATCTTATGATTGCAATTTACAAATTAGTTCATGAAGCCGAATAATGTGTGTAGCCTGATAATTGTGTACAAACCAAATTTGATCACATTGTTTTGTAGGTAATTAATCAAGGTAAATTGATTTTGTGCTTAAATTGTGTAATATAACCACAAGAATCAGTATATATTATTATGTGCAATCATACTAAAGCTCCTGCTGTAAGTCACTCGTGAATGAAACAAAGAAACTGAGGGTTAAAACACTCCTGCATGTGAACAGGAAAAACAGTCTCTTATAAATCTATAATGTTGCCATTTTTGGCATTAAAACTAAAAGATTTAGGTTTAATTTATAATGCATTTGTCTTTTCATGCATGATGACTTTCAAGTCTTAAATTGGTTACAAAGCAACAATGACAAGCTGTTTATCTCAAGATTTGTGCAATTTAATCCACTTTATTTACATAATAGCCTTTTATACATCGCAAAATAAACCTCTCGTCAAGCAATCTTCACCATAAAGAAATGCTTTATCTTTAAAAATTGTGACAGACATAACGGTAAGATCTCTATTCACCAAGTAACAAACAAAGCTGAATCCAACAGCTCTGGCTCGCTTCAAAAGCGTCCCTGCCTTTCCCATCAATTATGGAGGAAGCTATATTTGGAACACGCACGAAAACAGTGGCTGCACATCTAAACAAAAGCATTACTATAAATGCAGCCTGTCTATATATAACAGAAGCATTCAAAACAGCTCTTGGTATTGTCTAAGGAAAATTATTGTGCTGTCTTAACTCAAGGTCTTTGTTCTGTTTTTGCTCAATAAATGCACGTTTCTTGAACAGGATCAGTTCAGTTCTAACATTGCACTAGAGCATGAAGGCTTGAACGTGTTGCCCTCAACTAAGACAAAAGATATATAGGGTATAATAAGGGAATGCGTGTGCAGTGAGTGGCACAATGAAATTATCCTATTACTGGCAACCTGATAATAGCTTCAGTGTGCTGTATTTCCAGGAAGAGCTAACATAATGTCTTAATGTCTGTCTGGGGTCGATTATAAGGCAAAATGGAGCTGAGAGAAATATAAGAATTCATTCACATGGGGATTATTTGGATGCATTGCTGCACTAAGTATCACAAATGCATTTAAAAGATGGTAAATAATACATCAAGATTAGTAAATGTATTCAGATGTGGGTGCATTGTTATTGTTGCAAATGTGTTTTACCTGTAATGTCACAAATAAATAAATAAAATATAGAAAACAATGTTACTTAGATATGGTAATTTATTCACATGTGCATGGTTTGGTTGCATTGTTATTGTTGTATTTTAACACTAGCAATAATGCCACAAAAATAACAAATTATGATAAATAATAAAACAAAAATAGTGCTGTTTTCGAATATTTCGATGCTAGACGTGTATGGTTTGGGTGCATTGTTATTGTTTTACCTGTAGTGTCATGCTTATTTACGATGTTTTTTCATTTGTACGAATCTAAAAATATCAAGTATATTTATTTAATGGGGTTATTAGCTATTATTTTACACGATTTTAAAATAAACGTATTGCATTGCTTGTTCATTTGACTTATTTATGCATCCCTCAATCATTATTTATTTACCATGTTTGACCTACTTCAGCTAATAAATCGATTTGAATATAATTAATGGTTATCTGCGCGCTATAACGCATCCGTGTGGTGATGCTCAATGGAACAGGTCGCTTGCACGCGCAGCCAGCTGAGGAGAGGATGGTGGACGTCATATCTCTCCACGTACCTCAACAATGAAGGTCCTCTCTTCTCCACAAACAGACACGACCCAGAAGAGGATGTGGAAATAGCATGTTTTCCAACAGAACCCCGGGAGTCCCGTCTTTCTCCCCCTGGCTCCCACCCCCGCCATGACTGTCCCCGAATTCCCCCCACTGTCCGCCGTTGATTTCCAGGCTTGTTTCTTGTGTTTGCTCTTTCTTATTTCAGAACAATATCGAGCGTCCTATATTCCTGATGGTGCTGTGAGCGTTTCTTCTCAGTCGAGCGTTAAATTCGCAAAGCCATTTTGTGTCGCGTCTTCTCAGGGTGCTGCGTTGAAATGATGCTGCGCCGCTGATGCGCTCGAGCGAATGCAGCACCGTCCGCGCGCACATACCCACGCGGAGGTCCGACTCTTGAGCGAATCGGTTCTTTTGGAACGTTTGTTCAACGAGTCGTTTATTAAAACAAATGGCAACTACTTTCACCCATCTTCCACAAATAAGGATTTTGAACGATAAAGAAAAGAAACAATTCCTTTTGGCGGGTGTTTTATTAGCCTACTTTTGAGGAATATTTAGATAGAAAATTGGGTTATTTTTGCATTTACGCCCTCAATCAAATGGGTAATTATTTCTGAGGTGTTTTTGTTAGTTTTTTTACGGATATAATATAAAAAAAATATTTTCTATAACACAGATATGAGAAATATATATTTTTTAAATCTCTAAAGTTTAACAAAAAATTCAGACGTTTTACAGGCGGCATAAATGCAAAATAGTAGTAGCAAATTAGGCTAATTGATTCAGTGTTGAGTTTAGATTACTTCATTAACCACCTATATCATTCTTCATGTGCAGTTCAGTTCATCAAGTAATTCGCTCGAGTTGTCTGGCGATGTTTTGATTCGCTAAAAAGAGCCACTCGTTCAGGAATCGAACCACAGGCGCTTCCTGTTTTTGATTCAATATTAGAATATGAAGCTTGTTGTAGTTGCTTATTGCTGGTCTTGACAGTTTTTTGTGTCACTCAAGTACTGTTTCTTCAAGATTGTTTCTTAAAAATACAGAAAGAAAGTCAAATTTACTCAGATATTTCAATTTACTTCAGTTAGGCCTAAGTAAAATCCACTATATAAAATGTGAATAAGTGCTCAAAAAGAGTTTACACAAAATTATTTAACTTAATTTAAGACATTTTACCTGATTCAAAAACTGACTCCATGAATCAATTTTGAACGATTATTTTAAAGTAATAGATTAAAATGACCACATACCGTATTGACCCGAATATAAGACGATGTTTTTTTTTTAAATACATCTGAAATAACTCGGTCGTGTTATATTCAGGGTCTACTCTAGATTTACCAGGATGTCAATAATACACCACCATTGGCTAACACCATCATTAGAAAATCCATATACGTGTTGGAAAAACGTGGCCCTGTTTGAAACCCTGCTCTACGAGTCAATAATACACCCACCATTGTATACGCGTAAAACGTGCCGTGAAATATGTACTGTTATGTGTGTTGTAATAATGTTAGAAGATCGCAGTGAAAACAAAAGAAAAAGAAAAGCTTACAGTGGCATGAGTCGTGGTTGTCATGTTAGCCCGATGGGACCAAACTTCCTCGGTAAGTGATTTTAAAACGCAAGGACAGCACACACATTTGAAGACTATAAGATTTAACTTCAACTGATAATACCATTTTGGTATGAGATGGAACTGTTATATTATTCAGATGGGCTACCTGTTATTTTGATGGTATATCAAAAAGTATATATATTTTTTGTGATTGTTTGTACATTCTACTAGTATTTATCATACTTTCAAAACAAAAATTAAAGTAGGAAAATATGCAATTATGAAAATAATGTAAGATTTTTTTCTCAGTATAACACAAGATTTGGTTTTCAAAAGGGCCTTTTTCCAAAAGGCACATGTGGAAAAATGGGGGTCGTCTTATAGCTTATAGCCTAATCAGGGTCGTCTTATATTCGGGTCAACACGGTAATAGCATGCTTCTTTATCAAAAGTATAAATACTTTTATTTACATGTATAAATACATGCACAAGCACCTGGCATTCATGTTAACATTCAGAAAAGGTCATATAAGTAGATTTGCATTGGGTTGAAGAGCTAGCTACTTCAAATAGCAGAAGCCTAATATCGCAGAGCAAATTAAGGCATATGATGCAAATCAATTGAAATGCTATTAAACTCACTAGCCATGACCATTTGTATGCACACATTCATCTCTTGAGACAAAATCATTATTTGTAATTTGCTCTACGTCAGTTGTTGCATGGGCTTGTGTTATTCAGGGTGTTTAACATGAAAGGTGATTCAGGAACCTTGATTAGCTGATGCAGCGATGCAGTAAATTATGTTCATCCAAGCCACCATCTCAAAGGTCACAGGATCACAGCAGGTTTGGAGTTCTTCTGAGGGAAGGGTCACAGCCGTGAGATGGGTTGTGTGGCTGGCCCACGAGGCTCTGTATCTGGGTCACAGCGTGCAGAAGCTCCTCTCTACGCTGTGACAGTCATGGGATGGAAGCCAGAGCATCCAAGATGAGCAGCAGGGGAGGTCTCTCCATCTGGAGCTGTGTGAAGGCAGTCAGACACACACTTTAATGTGAGGTGTGTGTAGTTCTTTTGTCTTTTAAGAAACAATATATTTTTGATATGCTACAATTTATCTAGTAACTCGACAGATGCAGTTCTGATCGAATACATTTGTGGCTCAACATGTTATGCTTTCTTATCTTTGTCCTGTGCAGATATACAAATGCTTTCGGATCCCACTGTGTAGATATTTATCATATAAAATACATGCACAGTATGTTTTCAAATATATGGATATCAGTGTTATTTTAAAATGATTGATTTACTAATTTTTTGTTAATATTTTGAATTAGATTTTATTTTACATTTGTTTTTATTTTAATTTGAAAGTTTTAGTAATTTATTAAGCTTTCAGTTTATTTAGTTTCAGTTATTTAAGTACTTGAATGAGAAATATTGCCTTGGCAAAATTGATATACTAATAGTTTTGTTAATATTTTGTATGATTACATTTTAATATATTTTTTCTTTTACTTTTAATTTTAGTTAAAGTGATTAACTAAAAGTAATTCTGTTGTGCATTATTGTCATTTTTATTAGTTTTTTTTACATTTGTCTATATCATTTGTTAAATTATTTTAGCAATTATAGAAATTATAGAAATTTTGCCTTGGAAACTATAGTTGAAATAAAATAAATTGAATTTTTATTCTATTTTATTTCAGTTCTTGTTCAAGTAACAAAAATGTTTTTTTATGATTTAGTTTTAGTAAACGATAGTAATTAAAACAATAATCATGGTCAAATAAAAGTTTTTACTGCAAAACAGTAAAACATTATGCAGGGAACATCAGATTGGGTTAATATATAAAAAACATGTTTATGCATTGTTTTTTATCATTATTATTATTTTGGGGTGCAATGGTGGACATGTTTTTGTGAGATTCACTTATATTAATACATAGTATGACCTATAATATGTTCATCACAGAGCTGGAATTAACACAAAATACTGCATTAGCCCAAATACATAAACAGTAATCAATATGTAGGCTGATATGTAGCATATTAAAATACCTCTATAGTGAAGCTGCAATGAAGTCATTGTGGAGTGCTGATAAAACACTGAACCACAATGACCAACACATTTCACCCACTCACCATCCAACACGGCATCTGCAGAGAGAGAGAGAGAGAGAGAGAGAGAGAGAGAGAGACAGAGAGAGAGAGAGAGAGAGAGAGAGAGAGAGAGAGAGAGAGAGAGAGAGAGACAGAGAGAGACAGAGGAGAGAGAGACATCAGAGAGAGAGAGAGACAGAAGACCGAGAGAGAAAGACATTTACAGAGAGAGAGAGAGAGAGAGAGAGACACACGAGAGAGAGAGAGAGAGAGAGAGAGAGAGAGAGAGAGAGAGAGAGAGAGAGACAGAGAGAGAGACAGATTCAGAGAGAGAGGGAGATAGAGAGAGAGAGAGAGAGGAGAGAGAGAGAGAGAGAGAGAGAGAGAGAGAGAGAGAGAGGGGGGGGGGTTATGATTGAGTAGTCTATGTAGTAGAATGTAGTAGGGTATGATTTAGTGGCCGTTTATTGAGAGATTGTCCTCCTCGTCCATCTGTCTCTCACTCCCACATCACACTTTTCTAGATTCTACAAATTAGCATTGTGTTGCAGGTCATGTGCTACATCTACAGTCTGAGTTGCATAACAGTTTCTTTGTTGTTCAGTGAAAGGTTGATTTGCAATGACCATTTTAGACACTTTTGCACTGAATAAGTCTGGTTATAGAGTGCAGCTAAATGATCAACTTAAGGCACATTTTAAAAAATTCCAAAACGACGCAACAGCAGCAAGATTTGTGTCATTTTACATGGACCAAACCTATTTTTATTTTACAAAGTTTATGTGTGTGTATTTTGTGAAAAAAAAGAATGCTATTTTTAAGTTACATTAATAGTTTGTTCCTCATTCATGACAATGCTTTGGCAATACTGACTGCCAATAAAGTAGTCACTAAATGATCAACTTATTTTAAAAGAAATATTTTTATTTTACAACTATTTTTAAGTCATTAATAGAGACACTTGTTTATTATATTATATTATATTTAGTGCTGTCAAATGATTAATCGCATCCAAAAGTTTACATAATATATGTATGTGTGCTGTGTATATATATTATGTATATATAAATACACACACATGTATATATTTCAGAAAAGCATTTATTTTTATATTTACAATTTTCATTCAATGATTTTAATACTTTTAGCTTTAAAACTAGTTAACGATAGCAACACTGAACAACTTAAATTATGACGCATTTGACATTTTAAAATGCAACACTTTCCAAAACAAAAGCATTATTAGCATCCCTCATCGGCATGCTTTCTTGATACCGAAGCATTCAGAAATAAACAAAAGGTTGGGTCTGATATCACTGCTGACATTTAAGAAAGGTCACCGTTATGCTGAAAGGGCAGTTAAACATATAACGTAGATTCAGAAGCAGTCATGAAAGCATAAAACAGAAATACTCAGCTAGAAGGCATTCAGAAATGCGTATTACCTTTTTATATAACCGTTTCAATGAAAATGCTACAACTCATTACATATTCCAGCCCAATGGCATGTGTATGTAATGAGAGACATGACTCAACACGACAAATGGGATCAATCAACGGATTCAGGACCCCTGCGTCCGGATGCACTTCAAACACTTAACAATGTTTGTGCGACGACGAACCTGGCCTTGGTTGAGCAGTTAAATGCATTTGGTGTGTATATTGGTGAGTCATCTTTGGTCTGGGAGACATTAAGCTGATTTCATGTTCCAAAGCATTCGGAGTGAAAACTAATCAAGCCCATCTTCTCTTCCTGTTTTGCTTTTGGGCCCTTAAAGGTCATTGGGAGCTGCAAAGCTGTCCATCATCAGCAGATCTGTCAGTCTTATGATGCTTATTGTTCCAGATAAATCAAAGTTTGCTTGCAATCCACCTTTAAATGAAGGAAATCTCCAATGCACTCCCTTGGCAATGTTTAATGCTGTAGTTTTGAGAACTAAGTTGTCTCAAGACTGCTGGTGTGCACATATGCTACAATCCTACCTAATCCTGCTTTACAACTAAGCCATCAACAGCTTCGGAGGAGCTCTGGGAAAACTAACCTTATCCGCTGATCCGTATGTTCCCATGAGAGTCTACCTATTTCTTGGAAATATGCAGGTGAATAAGTCTTAAATTTCAGATCCTCTTGGCTTTTTATCAACATTCTTGAAATGCTGGTTTAACTCGTTAACATTAATTAATGCATTGGTCATTATTAACTAACAATGAACAACTTGTTTACCCTGCAGCATTTCTAGGTTAATGGAAACGTATAAATATGCTATTGTTTATTGTCGAATGATAAATATGGTTTAGCACACTATGTTCAAACGTTTGTGGTCAGTAAGATTTTCTGAAAGGAAAAAAAAGTCTCCTTTGCTCACTAAAGCTGCATTTATTTCAATCAGTAATCAGTAAAACATTAGTATTGTGAAATATTTTAAATATCACACTTTAAAATAACTCACTCCCTCTTCCTTTGCCTTGCTCCACTTTTATCACAATTTAAAACAACTTTTCTTTTAATATATTATAAAAATGCAATTTTTTTCATGTGATGTAAAGCTGAATTTTCAGCATCATTACTCCAGTCTTCAGCGTCATCTGATCCTTCAGAAATTATTCTAATATGCAGATTTGCTGCTCAAGAAACATTTATTCAAATTTATTTATTCAATAATATTTCTTGTTATTATCAACGTAAACAGTTGTGCTGCTGACTATTTTAATTGAAAAATAATTTTCTTTGACACTCAAATTAGGCTGTTGATTCATTAAATGGATATTTCACCCAAAAAAGAAAATTCTGTCATGAGTTACTCACCCTTGTAAAACAGTTTCTGGTCCCTATGGAAAGTCAATGGCTACCAGCGACTCTGGTAATCATTCTTCACAATATCTTCTTTTGTTGTCAACAGAAGAAAGGAAATAATACAGCTTTAGAACAACTTGAGGGTGAGTAAATTATGACAGTTGTGTGTGTGTGTGTGTGTGTGTGTGTGTGTGTGTGTGTGTGTGTGTGTGTGTGTGTGTGTGTGTGTGTGTGTGTGTGTGTGTGTGTGTGTGTGTGTGTGAACTTTCTCAAAGTTTCATGGCTGCAGCTCTATGTTTGACCACCAGGGGACCCTGTAACGCGCTAAACTGCTGCTGTGAGTGAAGGATGCATGCGTGAGCAATTTTTCTGAACTACCTCAAGACATTTTTCAAGAGTAGTTCTCACTTATAACGAGAGAATGATGTAAAATAATGTAAACAGGACCATTCAGTCATATTAAATTATATTTTTTTACACAAAAATTTGATAAAACAAGCCAAGACAGGATGTTGCAGACTATTGTTCTGTATATGTTGTTTAAGGCATAATAATACCCCCCCCCCCAAAAAAAAAAAAAAAATGTTTTGCTTTCCATAAGGCAACAGTGCCACCTCTGTTCAAGCGGGTAAAAATGTCATAGCATAGCCTACACAAGAGACTCGTGTAAGTGGAAACAATTTAGATTTTATGGCCTCTCGAGCACCAAGTTAATCTATAACGTGTTTCTTATTCTGGCATGGATTCAGCTCAAATGACATATAGGTTTAAGACTTAAAGCATGCCAGAGCAAGCACAGTCAGTTTGAGCCCCACCTCGAGAGAGTTTGCAGCTTTCAGCACAGATTAAACAGTGCCTGTGGCATATTATCTAAAGTAAACCACCAACTGCTATATCTCTCAGTATCAATCACACAAAACACATCCGGCTCATGTTTAGAAAATAAACATTTTGATTTGATGATTATACATCATCATTGTTAATAATTATATATATATACACACCCGCACACACATATATATATATATATATATATATACACACACACACACACTACACATACACAGTATCTCACACACACACACACACTCACACTTTTGTAAATATTTTATTATACATTTTCATGTGACAACACTGAAGAAATGACACTTTGCTACAATGTAAAGAGTACAGCTTGTATAACAGTGTTAATTTGCTGTCCCTGATATGACATTAAAGTTTTACAATGAGTACACACTTCAAACACACACACACACACACACACACACACACAACACACAACACAACACACACACACACAACACACCACCACACACACACACACAAACACACACACACACACACACACACACATTAACAACGTTGTCACAATACAACAAAAAAACAAATATTATATAAATATAATTTAAAAATATTTTATTTTATTTAGATTTTAAGAGTTTTTATTTCATTTTATTTTATATATAATACTGTCTTGTATTTTTAATCAACGAATTGAAGGCAGCACAATAATGTTTCCATTATAAGTATATTATAAGTATTTTATTTAATAGTTAATTTAAATTCTGTCACATTACAACAAAACAAAGAAAGAAGATTTTGTGAGAGTCACTTCTCTACTTGAACTAATAAATAAATAATATTTTAAATAAATTCACTTTATTAGACTAAAGACCCTAAGTAACTACCCATTGTGAGCCAAATATCAGAGTGTATTATTCAAATGAAACAAAAGCGTTGGGACATCACAGAACAATTATTCTCAGAACAAATGAATCATCTTGGCACATATGAATCATAAATGAATGAACGCTCTCATGTACTGTGAGACTGTACCAGTTCTCGCTCTACAGTTTGCTGACAAGCCTGCATTAGCACCAGAGGCTGATTCTCTCTCTCTCTCTCTCTCTCTCTCTCTCTCTCTCTCTCTCTCTCTCTCTCCGCCTCTCTCTCTCTCTCTCTCTCTCTCTCTCTCTCTCTCTCTCTCTCTCTCTCTCTCTCACTCTCTCTCTCTCTCTCTCTCTCTCTCTCTCTCTCTCGTGTGCTCTCATCTCTCTCTCTCTCTGCTCTCTCTCTCTCTCTCTCTTCTCTCTTTGGTCTCTCTCTCTCTGTCTCTCTCTTTCTTTTCTCTCGCATCTCTCTCTCTCTCTCTCTCTCTCTCTCTCTCTCTCTCTCTCTCTCTCTCTCTCTCTCTCTCTCTCTCTCTCTCTCTCTCTCTCTCTCTCTCTCTCTCTCTCTCTCTCTCTCTCTCTCAGACAGCGGCCCACTGTTCAAACACTCAGATATCTGGCACAGGCTCAGCCACATACTTCTGCCAAAAACACCTTAAAATGTCATCTACTTGTTCCACATCACATTTTTGAATAAGACTGCAAAAAAACCTTTATCCCAGTAACCTTTCAGAGCTCTCAGACTCCTTTTGGAGTGCACAGACTGTAACCAGACATATTAGGGAAGTGGATGTGGCCATCGGAAAAGACCTGTCAGGCTTTGACTCACGCTGTCTCTCCTGTGGCTTTGATGTTTGTTAAAGAGGAGCCTTGGGAAAAAGGTCTTTGTCATTGATGCTAGTCAATACTAGCAAAACATGCATTTTGATTTTAATCTAATTTATGCCACTGTTAGAGTCAAATGTGTCCAAACCTTTGACTGGGATAAAATAAAATAAAAGATTGAAGCTAAATACAGTATACAATAATAATCGTATAATGTGATGTAAAAATGAAAGCAATCTTTCCTTTTACCTTTAAACTACTAGCAGCAACATTCAGTAAACGTATTGAAAATGCCAGTGTCAATCTCTTATTGAACATGCCAAACATCTTTGCGTTTGAATATTTGTGTGGTTAAAGGCAGTAAGGAAATCATACCACCCTAAAATAGAGTAAAACTATTTGTTGTGACCCATTGAAAAACAATGTTCTGAGTTCCGAGTAAGAAAGGGAGGAGATCTGGCAAAGAAAGCAAAGAACAAAACACCTCTCGACACTATCACGTGGCTTCGTATGATGCAGTGATGGATTTACATAATACCATAAACCAGTCGGAAGATTGAAACCAGTCCATCTACACTCATAAAGAGTGTCTTGGACCTGCCTGGAACACAGTCCACAAGACACAGAAAAGGATGTTAACAAGAAATGAAAATGGACACATTTACATTAATTCACGTTACAGATGTTGTTGCAGATTTAAAAAAAATTAAAATGATCTTTTATCAAAGTGCTCTGCTTCTAAAACGATTCTTCTGACATAGTAGAGAAGACAATGTTAACCAATAGTTAAACAGCTTAGATATTATTTCAGACTAATGTTAATGGTGGTAATATAGACTTTCTGAAAGCTTTCCAATAGTTTACAGTAATTTAAAGCTTAAACATTTCATTAATATAAAAAAAACTAAATGAAAGTTTAATTTGAACTAGAATCGAAACAGAATTGGCTCAACCAATGGCGCAAATTTGGAGCGAAACTGATATTTTTGGGCAAAGTTTTAATTAGTGTTATTGTATTAATTATTTTTATATTAAATTCCAAATTGACCCTTCACAAAGACCCGCCCCCTTTGTTACTGTTGCTATGTCTGACAAGTCATGGCCCTCTCACGCCACACGCCATGTTCTCACACAGTGAAAAACACATCGCGGAGCAAAGAGAAAACTAACAACGCACCGACAGACAAGACAGAACAGCTTACTTTAGCTATGAAAGTCTCAGCTTTCAAATTTTTCATTTAGTAAGAAATTCAAACAAAAAACGGCGTTTTGTGGCTCTTTAATCAATGTGTCGTGACAGATCGCTGTAGTGCCTCAGTTAAAGCAACACGTGAAGCGGTCATCTCTTCCTCTTTACTATTTATAACGCAAAATATACATGGATGAACATAAGAAGGTATCTTTTTCAACCGCGTAAAGACGTTAATACACACCTTTTTTCAAGTTCAAGTCTACTGATGTTAATCTACTCTCCTGTCTGGTTTGTCTGTCAATCAAACTCCCTGAGAAGGGTCACTCTTAAAAATGTACGTTCCAACGAGGATTTTCACAGTGATGCCATAGAAAAACCATTTTGAGGAAACTTTCGATGAGCAGTTCTAAAAATAATACGTGTAAAGAACATTTTAATAATCTGAAGAACCTTTTCCCATTATAAAGAACCATTTGTGGAGTGGAAAGAATCCACGAATGTTAAAAGTCCTTCATGGAGCCATGGATGCCAATAAAGAAGCTGAATGGTCAGGAAATGACACACTACAGCTTTAATGCTGCTTAACACTAATACAGGTTATGGAATAATAGCAAGTAACGAAAGATTTTTAAAAAGCATTACCACTGGGATGTGTTGAGTTGCTCTCAAGAGTGAACTTGACCTTCGGCCTCCACGTTCTGATGAACATTTCGGTTCCCAACAGGCGGAGACGTATGTAAACATGGCCTGATTCCTAGGAAAAAATACTCATCCTCCTCATGCAGACTCAATATTCATGATCCAATCCATTACTGCAATGGATACAAATCAGTTGATGTAAATTGCTTCATGCAACACATTTTGCTTCCATAAATCGTTTTTTCAGAAATACACTCTTAAAAATAAAGTGCTTCAAAAGGTTCTTCAAGCGATGCCATAGAAAAACTATTTTTGGTTCCACAAAGAACCATTCAAAGTTTCTTTAAAGAACATCTCTTTCTTAGCTTTTTATAATCTGAAGAACCTTCTTTCACCACAAAGATCCTTTTGTGAAACAGAAAGGTTCTTTAGATGTTTAAGGTTCTTTATGGAACCATTTAGACAGAAAGCTTCTTCTATGGCATCGTGAAGCACCTTTATTTTTAAGAGTGTAGGATATTTAACAATAAAGAAAAATATTGTTGGGGTGAGACCTAAATAAACCCATCCAATAAATACATTTTAAAACATTATCCATTTTATTGATTGGCTCATTATCCAATAACCCATGTGTGGTTAGCAAAAAAGGAAAATTATCTCAGAAGATTGATTTTGATGAAAGATTATGAAGAAATTTTTTCTTTGGAATAACAAGCACCGATGATTTTCCCACAATAAAAGCAGGGACATGAATTTGGTCAGGTTCCTGAGCTCCCTCACATAAAAAGCTGTGAAAAGCTTTTCACAACAGGAACATTTTCACAAGGAAATATTCGAAATGCAAACCAACTCAACAGAGAAATAACACAATGAAGAGCATTTAGCGATCCTTGTATGTGGTTCAATCCAATATAATTTCACCACATGATGTAGTTCAGGATTCCTCTCAGGTAAGTTAGCGGTTACAGGTTTGCTGTAACGCTACATGAGCACTCTCATCTCCGTCTCTTTGACTCTGAGAATGGTTAATGATGTGGGCCCGAGCTGAAACAAGACCATGAGGGTAAAGTTACTCTCTCCGGCACACTAACAGACAACAAAGCAGGTCAGCAGTTTGAAGCATGCAAATCCAGTCCATCCTGCAAACGTCTGTACGAAACAAAGACACATTTAGACACCGTTTCCTTCTACAACAACACAAACAGTGGCCTAAAAAAAGCATTTAGACACTTAAACCTAATAATACAATTATGTTTTGTGTCCAAATGCTTTTCTAAAAACAAAAACCCTTGCATTTGGAGCCAACCAGCTTGACAAACCCTTCAAAGCACATTGAAAACACAAACACGCTTCTCAAGAAACACATCACTTCCTGATAAACTTGACATCTTTCAGTTTCTGTAGCAATGGGAACCTATAATTGTCTAAATCCCTCATCCCAGCATGAAATGACTTGTGATTTGGCCTAATGGTTTACAGCGACAGAGGAAGATGAGCGGTGAGTATTCATATAGCCTGATGATGGCTGGTGAAGATTACATTCACGCCGGTCACGAGCAGAACGGGGATTGTAAACGTGAAGTGTTTCTGTAGAGGATCATGCAGAAAACTGCACTACTGTATCGAGTACGTGTGAACCAGGAATGTGGACGTTCTGGTCAGGCGAGGGCGTTCATGTACGTGGCATTGACAGGCGACTGTCCTCAGCTACTCTGAAACTGCTGCTTGTCAAACTAAAAAATGATTTTCTGGTCACACTTTAGTTTGGGGAACAATTTTCATTAAGACTTGTCCCTCAATAAACTCTTAATGTGCTGCTTATTAACAGCTGGTAAGGTACTTAAGTTTAGGTATAAGGTAGGGTCTAAAATATTGTCATGAAGAATAAGGCATTAATATGTGCTTAATAATCATTAATAAACAGCCAATAAGCTAGTATATGCGTGCTAATAAGCAACTTGTTAATAGTGAGAACTGGTCTCCAACCTAAAGTGTTACAGACTTTTTTAAAGTTGTAAATAAAATAGATTATTAGAATACAATATAAAATAAAATTAGTTTAAAATAAATATCTTAATTATGAAAAAATAACATTTTTTAATCTCGAAATTTCACGTTTAATTCAATGTGTTACTTGTCATTTCTTTGTAATTATTTGTGAAATTTACTAATAATTTTAAAGTTAAAACTTTTTTTTTCAGTTTACAAGAAAATATTAAGTACATGCTGTAAAATAGTAAATGTATTCATTAGTAACATATACTGTTGTTTAATTTTAAACATGGTTTTTAAAATTATAGCAAAGCAACTCTTTTGAAAAATTAGTTACTTAAGATATTTAAGTATTAACATAAACAGTAAACTACATTAAATCTATATTTAGGGGACGTTTTCTTTTAGAAAAACACCAGATTTTCTGCCATTCAAATAAAAAGGGTGTCAGGTAGGGTGATAGCATTTAAACACATTTTCATTAAACGCAACTAATAAAAACATTTATAAAAAACACTTAACTAAACATTGATTCTGCAACAAAAAGCACCAGTAAAATTAAGATTGTATACATTATAGCTTTGAAATTATAATTCATTAAAGAAAAATGTTCAAACTAAACAATTTACTGAAATGAATCAGGCCTCCGTGTTATGCTACATTACTTGCCATGACTGAAAAGTTAGTAATGTTACTATTTCAAAATCTATGAATTTGACATACATTTGACATATTTCCTCTATAAAACATGCTGTTTGTTACTACGCTAACAAAATCTGGCTTGTAAAACAGAAACTTTATTGATTTATGGTAGTCTTTGGTAACACTGTTGGAAAAGTTGCATGCAAAACATGACATGTAAAGATCTGCATTTGTAAAAGTATGTTACACATCTAAAACTCCAACACGGTTATGCTAATAGATCACATTTTATAATGTTTGATTTTCATATGTACATAGAAAAGTGAACAACAAATAAAAAAAGCAAACAACAAAAAGCAAGCCGCCGGAAGGCAAAAGCGCACTACGGTGCACAAAAGAATACATGTTTAGAATCGGTATCTATTGTAGGCACTAACTGGGTTACTAGTAAAGCACTATACGCTCAAGGCCTTCCGAGAGGTGTTCAGCGGGTGGATCGGCAGTTATTGGCTTGTGTAACAAAAGATAACACTTTATCTGTAATGTGTAATCATGATCAAACATTTTAAATAATTGAACTGTAAAAGGATCTGCTCCTGTCTAGCAGATATTTATTTTGATGTAGATATGAAAGGTAAAACCTGATCTCAGATCAGCACCTTTACTCTAGATCTCCGGTTTCTCAGCCACTTTATGAAGCTATTTGGTGAACGAAGTTGATTCTGAACCAGTCCTACAAGAAAACTTCAACATCTTCTTTTCAAGCTCACCTATTCACAGTATCTCCTAAAGCATTGGTCTCAAACTCAATTCCTGGAGGGCCACAGCTCGGCACATATTAGCGCCAACGCTAACCAAACACACTTGATCCAGCTAATCTAGGTCTTCAGGATCACTAGAGACTTCCAAGCAGGTGTGATTTGGAGCTGGTTGGAACTAAACTAGAGATGTGGCCCTCCAGGAATTGAGTTTGAGACCACTGTCCTAAAGGCTTCTAGATTAAGAATGCGGTGGAGATTATATAGATCTGTAGCGAAGTCAAGTCAAACATGCATATAAAGAGACAACAAATGCAGCAAATGCTAATTCAATGTAGGCTCTCGCAAACACTTCTACACACAAATTCGCTTCATTAGCACTGGTAAATAACAAAAGGTGGAAAAGCTTACCTATTTAATAAAAATAATGTAAATAATGTTTTCTTTGCAATTACTATTGCATCAGTCCACCGTGAGATGTGGCGAGTCTAGGCCTCACTGAATTAATACAGTACTTTATAGTTAAGCAGCTAATTGCAATGTTACCCAAAGTGCATTTTAGAGTCTCTTAATGCATGTCTTCGGTGACACGAGAATCACATTTTAGTACAAACACATGAGAAGGTTTGGAAGACTACACGCGTAACCTCCTCAATCATGCTGGCCGAGGGTAATACTCAGTGGCAGACGGAGTGGCTACATTTAAATCAACACCATCTGCTTTGCCAGCTAAGTGGCGGATAGAAAAAAAAACATCAAAAGTATAAAAATGCCCCACGAAGGAATGGTTTGTATGTACACTAGGTTTTACACACTACGAAAAGTATTATGTACTGATACAAAGTACTAACGCTGCCTTCAAATCATGTAAGAACGATCATATTTACAACATGAGCCACAACAATGCCGTAATCGCTAGTGGGGAAACTTGGGGTTTTCTTTAAGCACAGACTTTCTGAATTTAGAGCCACGCAATAAAATAAAAATGTATGTCTTGGTTTTGGAAAAATGTGAGGAAAAGCTGATTTTGAAAATATTGTATGTACTGTGTGTTATGTTAGATGACTTGTCCAAACAAACATAATATATAATAATATAAAAATATATTTAAAAAATTCCAATAAATTAGTTTGATTTATAACCCAACAGACCTGCGAAACCAAACAACCTTTCTAATTTTCTGTGGAAAAAAAGTATACTGATAATTAACATTATCAAAATATAATATATAAAAAAAATTATACAGGTGGTTATATTATGAATAACACTAATGTAAAATGAATACATGCTTTAAATGTAAATAAGTAACTCTTTATGCTGTTGCACTATCACTATTGCTTCTTCTTTTTTTAAATGCATCTCGTTTAAACTCCTTTGAATACATCATATTGTAAATATGATTTCCTAAACTTCCCAGAAGAACTTGCAGGCAGCGTTAGTACTAAGCATTTCGTTTTTATTACAAAGACAAATGCACAAAAAAAACACATCGCCTCTCAATCTTGGTTGATTTTTTGTTGATTTAGAGCAACAATCGCACTCCAAGAAAACGGTCATCCCTTTGCACAGTCCCAATAACAGCTGTGTACAGAGTCGACCAGAAATAATGCTCAGTCCGGCCCAGCATTACTGAGGTATGTTGCTCTTTAGCTCAAAGCGACTGTAGACCTGTTTGGATTTGTTCAACATGTTGTAATGGTTGACAAGGTCCAACTTGCTGTGACCCAACGTCATACGTTTCTCGTCCCGCCGATGTATCCCTTTCTCCGGGCCCATCCTGTCTGTTGGCATGGGTCCTGGTGGAGGAGGACCTTGCTTACTCTCTGGTTCGTTCTGAGAAAGATCTGGACCGCCAAACAGAGACGAATGAGTAGGAACCTTCTGGAACACGTAGGAGTCCTTTTCCTTTGAGCTGAACAAATCTGTGAACTTATTGATGAACGGGGAGGGAAGTCGAAGTTTGGAGGTGATCTTGTTGTCAGTTGGAGACTGTTGAGTCGGTGATGGAGGTTTTGGAGAACTGTAGAGACCAAAAGCCTGGATTTTGGATGCCTGTCCAGGAATGTTTGAGGGTAGGTAATCCGTCGCTCCTATTTTGGACCATTCCACACCAGCGGTTTGACCTAAGGAAGTGCGCTCGACCGCCTGACTCCCACTCGGAGAACCTCTCCTGATGTGGGGTCCTGAGGGCTTTTGAAGCACGGGACTCGTGACGCCCTTCCTGTCAGGAGGCTTTTGAGAGTTTTCGGGGTTCTTCTTGTCAACCGTGACTTTAACTTTAATAGATTTCATGCCTGGAGGAGCTGCTTTGATGCTGGAAACGCTGTCACTGGATTGGCTACTGGAGTGCTCCGAATACACTCGCTCCCTGCTGCCGTAGTCTGCAAGAAAGTCCAAGCCCAAGTTTGGTACCGGCATGTGGTAAGAGTAACCGGGCAGCCCTTCTTCATCTGGATTGTAGAAACGGTCTATTATTTGGGAATCTGCATACATGCAGCGGAATTCGCGATCAAAGCAGTCCGTAACGCGGCCGGAGAAGTGCATTAGCATGTTGCTGTGAACCATGCCTGAAAGCCATGTAAAACTAGAGGAAAGAGGAGAGAAAATTACATTTCTGAAGCATAGAAATAAGAACATAAGATTATTCCATCAAGAAAAAGGGAATAATTCATGAAATATGAGCAGAACAAGTTTTTGTAAAATTGATCATAAAACCATTCTTGCATAAATCATTGCATTCTTGCTCAGAAATGTATTCGGTTTTATTTCATTTTGAAGCGGAGCCTAAAGTTTGTTTTGGAAAAATTCCATAATTTACAGAAGATTTGACATAAAACAGACTATTAATTGTCACATCAATACAAATGGATTTATTTTCTATGAAACAGGAGCCGAACAAGTTTCTGAAAACCATTCTTGCATAAACCGTTGCATAGAAATTAATTCTGCTCGGGTTTCATAACCGAGGTTCAAAGATTCTGTCCTGCCAGTTTTATGGATAATCAGGTGACTTATGCTAACAAGTGTTTAACTAAGTTCAAGCTAACCATCTGTTTATGGCATTACTCAAATATCTTGCATAATATTGAAGTAAAAGAGCATGTGATAAGCTTTAGATCATCACGGTCTTTTCTGGTTTGTAGGTTAACTCTATAAAGTCTACAGTTACATATTTGATATATGAATTTCTTGTAAAAGAACAACAAACTTTGCTGAAAAACCTGTTGTACACAATCTACTGCTGTACATGCCTTCTGTTGTCTTTAAGTTGTGGTCTTTCCTGTGAAATCTAATCATTTAGATTTAAAGTAAACATGAATACATTCTATATTGTTTGATTACATGATTTTCCATACATCATTTTTAGAAAACCATGCTAAAACATGAGTAACATCAGGGCGTTGAGGAATGCTTATTTGTTCATCTCTCAATCATCATTGTATTGCATTAAATGTTTTGAAAGTACAGAGCATTAAATATCATCTTACTAAGACATATTATTGAGAGAGATATATTTATATGGATTTTATGCAAGTAGTCTGCTACACTGTTATAAAGACATCACTGATTTGCATTACAAGCTGAATTTGATTTATTTTTTGGTCATATGAATATCAGCAACAGCTAAAATTGTATAGTTTGGGCCTCTTAATAAAACTGAGGTGTTTTTTCCTCTTCAAGTATCAGATACATTTCTTCTATATCATAAATGAGCCATAAAAGCCTGATGCATCAAATATGATCCTCAACAATAAAACACATATGCTAACCCCCCCCCCCCACAGAATTTTTATACTTGATCAAAAAGTTCAATAAACTGTTTAATTAAAAAAAATATATATATATTTCATATGTCAGGCTTTACAGGGTTAAAAGAGCACAAAAGACTGAAAACTGTATCCCAGCATGCATCAATCTCAGTTAATCATTTCCTTCCTGGTGAAAGAGATCTAAAAATCTAATCTTAAATAGTTAGTAATACGTTTGCAATCGAGTTCGCTTTGAACTGTATGGACTTCTAGTCAAACAAAACTCTGTTGTCTCTATGATGTGGGCAAAGCCGGCTTTAACACATGGGTGTGGCCTCACCCACTATCCACAGTACTGTGTGCTAATACGCACAAATTCATCCACGGGCCGCTATCAGTCACACTAACAAGACAACTCCTTCACAAACACATTCCTCCTAATAATCAGGAGCAGATCAGCCTGCAAGACAGATCGCTTGAAGGATCTTAACAAGCATAATTGTTCAAAATCAACATAGTGCCTGCATAATTCATCAGTTTAACTAAACAAATCCATCAAATTAGCCACTGAGGCTTGAAAGCTGACTGCGCTGAGGCTAATGCTAATGCTCAGGCAACACTGTCTCTGAGAACTGCAGAATCATCATGTTTTCATTGCTAAGCTGCTCAAGTCTACAGATGTCTGCTGGAGCGCATGAGGTGCGTGTCCCGTCATCTTCCTGCCAAAACGCTGCCAAGCGCTAAAATGATTTACATAACACAGAGTGATATGTGTGGCATGCGATAAGTCTGGACTGATCGGTATTTCAACATGAATAATTGAAAGCCGCTGAATTCCTCCTGTCAAAAATGTGTGTTGCTTCGAGCGTAAAACTTTGAAATTATATGAAGAAATTATATACAAAACTTGTGAAAATGAGTTCTTAGCAAATAGCAAAACTGAAATACGTTTAGAGTTGAAGCACTCAATGTAAAAAAATGTAAACATAGGGCACAACGTACAGTATTAATATGAAGGAATTTTCCATATTAATTTTTTTACTGGTGTTATTCCTGCATTTTGAATTTAGTATCGAAATATCAGTGAAATTACTGGATAATATCCAGGAAGGAAATTACCAGTATTGTTTAACAGTGTAGAATTACTTAAACTGGAAAATGGAAATAAATAAATAAACCATTAAAACTGAACTAAATCTAAAACTGATGTTAAAATAAATTAAACCAAAATATATTTAAAAACATACACAAACGAAAAATAAAAAGACATACTAAAATTACTGCTATCAAATTATTATTTTTAATTATTAACTAATGCTTAATAGTCTTAGTCACATATTAGTCATTTGAGTCTTTCATAGTTTTAGTCGAAAAGTCATTGCATTTTTAGTCAACTTTTAGTCAAACTTCCGTTACCAACATTTATTTTGGTAGCTATTTTATATGTAGTATTCAGACAAAAATAGTCATTAATTCTTCTCTCTTCTACACACGATAGACATGCTGTGTGTGTATTTGAGCGCTGAGAACTGAAGAAGTGGAGCATGCGCGAGAGAGAGCATCTCTATCAGCGTGATTCTGCCTATCCCTTCTTCACTAACTTTAAGTTAATCGACAACGAATTGTGACGTCTGGTCACCCAGTCTTTAACCCTTCGGGTGCTGAGGAGGCCATTGTTTCAGATCGCTAGTTCACGTTTTGGTAGCCTATCTGTCCACTGCGGCAGCTATACCGAGACTAGATATAACGCCTCTTATTCAATGAGAGAGATGCACATTTTGAAAGACAAGACAGTTAATTTAGCCTATAGGATGCATTTAGAATGTCCGGTAGTCCTCAAATTACATTTTAGTCCCGTTCTTGTCTTGTTAACGAAGACGCAGCATAAATTTCGCAGCTTAATTTTAGCTCGTTAAGCTCGTCTTAATCACAGAAAAAAGGTTCGTTGACGAATATTTTTCGTCGTAGTCTTCATCGACGAAATTAATACTGGTGTATTTATATATACTAAATAAATATACACAATACACACACAGATATTAAGTAAACAAAAACTTGTATTTTGGATGCGATTAATCGTGATAAATCATTTGACGGCACTCATTTAAATTAAAATTGACAATTTTTAAGATATTAATAAAAACTATAATAGTATATAAAATAAAAAAACACTGGTTTGGCACTGCACTAAACTATCAGTTTATGCAGATTTTTGCTGTTAATTCATATACTTTATCTCAAATCAGCCCTTTATAGATTTAACTTTGTAACCAGTCAACAATTTTAACACTGAGGTAAAACTTGCTCATCATTTAAGTAAAATGATTCTTAAAGCACCATTTACATTTACATTTATGCATTTAGCAGATGCTTTTATCCAAAGCGACTTACATTCAGGTTATACATTTTTTGTCAGTATGCGTGTTCCATGGGAATCGAACCCATGATGTTTTGTGCTGCTAACGCAATGCTCTACCACTGAGCCACAGGAACATTTAAAGTATCTCATTAAATTACTAAGATTTACAGTAGTAAACACAACTCCAGTACTTATACTATTTTGGTAAACAATTATGATTACATAACTAAATTACACAATGCATAAACAACATGATTAACATACCTATATGATCCAGATATGACTTCCTCACAGTCAATGATCATGAATTTTTCTTGAACCTGACCTGTGAATTTTTTCCCACTTTTGGTGCAATACGTGTCTCCACACACACTTCTTATCCGCATTTTCTGAAACAAAGCAGCATTTAATAAATGTTAATTAATCATTTGGTTAAAAACACAAAGAGGGTATTTTGAATGCAATTAGAATCAGAGTTCTGGACTGGTACACAAATATTAATATTAGCAACAGAATAAAAAGCTGTTTTGTTTGGACAAAAATGCTTTTGAAATGTGTGCTCATTCATCTTGACGTTTGCTTTTGATGTAAATGACCTAACTGATGTATTTAAGGAATCTTACATAAGACTTATGTTTAGCTGTTGACTGACAGATGTATTCAAATACAAATCTGAGAACACCCACGAACACTTTCTTAAGACTCATAAGAACTCGTGAGCTGGACCACACCGTGATTTATGAAAGCGTCAGACTTACACTCAAGTGTGAATTCTGGACGTCCAGTTCTGAGCACATGTCCAAAAAAGAGCTGAGATTCTTCTCGTCCAGTAGAATATACACTGGAACCCGGCGCTTGTTGGAGGCCTCCATTAGATCACAGAACAAGTCGACGTCTGTAAAAATATCCATGACTACAGCAATAACCTGTGGTGTAAAAAAATAGGTTGGGGCATGCATTCAAATAAACCACAAAGTGTAAACACTCATCGCTAATTACTTTATTGCTTTCAGGTGATCGTTTCATGATAGTTACCAAGCAATAGCTGCTCGTAATGTTTAATGTATCTTTTTATGCTACTTCAATTTCTCCAATTGTGATCTCAGCTAAATTTAGTGACAGCAAAACACATTAAAGTCACACTTATAAAATGTCTGAATGTAACTGCAATAAAAAAGAGTTTTTCTCAGAATAAACTTCACTTTATAAGGCATTTCTTTTTTTGCAATGGCTTTCCATTACCTGCTAAACTGCTGATTTTTTATGAATTTGAGGTGCATTTGAAGAGCACTGTTTTAAAACAAGATTTATTTTGGGAAAAGTTTATTCTGGAAAGTTTGCTTGTGCTCATTGTTTTGATGTTTGTATTTCAAAAACATTTACACAGGATTATGTGTGGCAAAATTAGAATATAGTTGAGCAAAAGCACTTAAAAAGAATCCAGGCTGTCCAAATGAACCTGTCTGAAAGGTGTTAAAGTGTAAGTTGTTTACGTGTGACGTCACGTGTCACACACAAAGCAGCCTCAGAAATGCAAGTTTCACGGAAAACATATTTGTAAACCACAAGGAAACAGCATTAGCCAAATGTTTGCACATTTTTCTACGGAAAGAGTGTTGTTCTCACCTTCTTGGCTTTACTAATAAGAGATCGAATGAGATCTTTGACATTTTGCGACTTGTCCCTCTGGAAGTGTATCTGCGCTTCTGTGGGTCCAAATGTTCGGTTGGAAGCCTCGGGCCAGCCCAGCTCCAACAGCGGCGGCTCCTCTTCGGACATCATGGGGAAATAAGTCCCTGAAGTGAGCTCGGACACCGTGTCCCCTTCCTCCATGTCCACTCCATTAGTACTGCTATCCTCAACGCCACTTTTGGCCACATTTTCGGCGATATAGCGTATTTCCAGCGAGGACAGAAAGTTCACTTCTCTTTCGTCATGCAAGACCTTTTTGTACTCCTTCTCTCCGTGCTCCAGGAGCGCGTCGGTGGCGAGCCGAGCGGTTTCGTTGTGGCTGAGCTCTAGCTTTGATCCTTGTCTCCAGGGGTTCTTCACCTCCTCCAGCCTGCTGGCGAGCTTTCCGAGCGCTTTACGCGCAGAGTTCGGCGTCGGACGCAAAACCTCTGAACTGATCATTTCCACGACTGACGTTTGTCCAAGTGATCGGAGTTTAACAAAAGCTCAAACAAGCATTCGGTTATTAAAGCAAGTGTATTCCAAAGCTGACCTTGTTTTATGTCATGGTAGTTGGAGTGCGTTATTCCCAGAGGCCTCTCCGAGTATTGTTGTGAGCTCTGAGCTGAGCTGCTGGGAAACTCAACGCTGCGCTCCACCTGCGCGCTCACCTGCCTTCATCCAGCAGCTCCGCCTCCTCTGACGTCATGAGGAAACAAACCTATGGCAGGCCATGTTAACATATATTGATAGAAAAACGCAAACCCAAAATATAATTCATTATTACTGGGTATCTATTTATAAAATATATAATATATGAACACTAATATTATCATTAAAACTACTAATTATTATACATATTATTATAAATACAATAAAAGATCAAACAAATGAGCATACAAAAATTACTTAAATATTATTACATTTATCAGACGCTTTTATCCAAAGCAGTGCATTCAGGTTATACATTTTTATTGTCTGTATGTGTGTTCCCTGGGAATTGAACACACAACCTTTTGCGCTGCTAACGCAATGCTCTACCACTGAGCCACAGGAACACATTAACAATTGTTATTAATAATTCATTAATAATGTTTATTTATGAAATATATAATACATTAACACTAATAATATCATTATCATTAAAAATACTAATTATTATACATGTTATTATTAATAAAATATAAGACAACAAATGAACACAGCACAAAACAAGAAAATAATGAAATAAATTTATTAATAATGTTTATTTATTAAATAGAAAACTAAATGAACAAACATTATTATTGTTGCTATTATTATTATTATTATTATTAACAACAACAACAATAATAATAATTATAATTATGAATATTATTCTAAATAAAATTAAAATCAAAGAAAAATAACTAGAATAGAATTAAAAATTGCATTAATGTACTTGTATAATTAGTAAAAAAAAATAAACATTACAATTAAAAACGATTATGCTTATTAAATAACAATAAAAGCTAAAACAAAGGGAAAAACACCTGAATATAATTAAATAAATATTATTATTGTTGTTTATTTAATTGCCAAATACACAAAATACCATTATTATTAATAACAAAAAAAATCATTACTATTATGCATATTATTATAACTAAAAATAAGATAAAACAAATGAAAACAACACAAAACATAATTAAATAAATATTAGTAATCCTTATTTTTAAATAGTGAACAAATACACATTAATAATAATATTGACACATATTATTATTCTTATATAAAATAATGATCAATCAAAAATAAAATACACACATTTGAAGATAAATATACAAATATCAGAAGCCTGTCTTAGAGATTAAACACAATCAAATGGATAGTTGTTAATAAATGTTAACATGGCTTGCCATACAAACCAAGCAGAGGAAGCTGTGCTGCAAATAATTGTGTCAACAGACAAACAATCTAGTGTACTCAACTTGGCGAAGATTCAAATTACAGTAGATTTTATTACTGCAGATCGCTTATCAATAACTTAGCCAAAGGCAATAAAAAGTACCTTGGAAAATGTAGATAAGAAGTAATAATACTTTGAATTGCTTGATGAATAACGTTTGAGTCATATAGTTCTTTAATTTGCACAACAGCAAACTGGAGTTTAGGACAAAAACGACATCACGTGATCTCTCGACATGGCGGTTCTGCTTTTGTGAAGCATGTCTGCTTTATTTGAATGGTAAATATAGAGGATGTTATTTGTTCGATTCATTTACATGAGTGATGTGTGGAGATGATCACGGAGTGAAAAACGACACAGTAAGCAGTCATACTCGAAGAGCTGGTCTTTGCAGGATCCTAACACTTCACAAACCTCAGACAGAAACAAAACTGTGTTCTATTATACTTCTCAACTCTCTTCTAAATGACACCATTGTTTTGTTTTTTTTTGGTCTCTATTGTCCAGCACTGAGATATTTTAGGGGCTTCCTGTCTTTCTAAGGTAGCAGCCATGCACCCTGGGGCTTGGCCGGCTGTGTGAATCATAACTTTTCCATGACATACAGTAAAAGGGAAACAGATGCAAGCCAGCAGTCAAACAGCATTTTCTTTGTTCAAAGCACTGAATGGATATTTTAAACTCTCAGCTGAAGCGGTTATAGTTGCAGAGAACATTCACACACATTTACAGCTTTTCCACAGCTTTAAAGCCTATATCTCAGATGTCTGATGTAAGCAGCTCATTTAATTGGGGACTAAATGTGTATAACACAAAAAACAACTCCCTATTAATCTGCAGTTGACCTGAAGACATCATTTTTGACTGCTACTGTCATCATCTAGACGTCTCATATACAGCACATTGTGGACACACTGTATGGCACAATCTTATGCTTGTCGTGAGTCACAGGGAGCTCTGAATAATGCTTTTACTGTATTGGAGACAGTGCACTCGACTATCTGTCCATGCTTTGATGATGAAGGGCAAAATTTGAATTTATGTTCATGAATAAAACAAGAGAAGAGTTCAGGCAGAGAAATATTGCCCTTTTGTGAGTTAAACCATTGGATTCAAAAGCATGGGAGCACTAGTGAGCTTTTCTAATGTAATACAAAACGTTTCATTGAATTATATTTGAGTGAAAAGTTAAAGAATTATAATTATTTCAGTATTTAAGTGTAGCCCCCCCCCCAACTTTTATTCAGCAGGGAAACATTCTGACATATTTTACAAATATACAAATATTTTACTGACAGACATTTTAAATATGACTAAATAGTTATATTTCAAATAATATTATTTAATAAATAATAAATATTAATAAATAATTCTGAAAATAATGTATATCAGTGTCCTTATAAATACGAAGCAGCACAACCATTTCCAACACTGATAATAATCATAAATGTTTCTTAATATGCAAAAAGTCATATTAGAATGATATCTGAAGGATCATGTGACACTGAAGACTGGAGTAATGATGCTGAAAATTCAGCTTTGCTTCACGGGAATAAATTACATTTTATAATATATATATACAGCTAACAGGAATTGTTATTTGTTATAATATTTTACAATATTTCAGTTTTTAATGTATTTTTGATCAAATAAATGCAGCGTTGCTGAGCATAAGAGACTTATTTCAGAAACATTCAAAATCTTACCAACCCATGTATATTTTGTTTATAATGTTGTTTTTCATCACATAATTGTAAATGGTTGAAATCCACTGATTGCACTTGCTCAACCCTTTTTTGGTTTGGCCTGCAGGTCCAGGAACCAGATCCTGTTTGGTTTGTGGTCTTCGATGGAATATATCTGTAAACCTCAACATGTCAACAAGGTAAGTTACTCAGAAATTCAACAGCAGACCAACATGTGACAGCAAATCACACTGGTTATATAATGACATCATTATCGGCACGACTACTTCCTGCTAGCGCTAATCAGGATCAACGTATTCATTGCTGTACCAGTTAACAACCATCATTAACTACACTTCTTCAAGAAATGAATGCGTTATATGATAATATGAGTAGTAATAACCGCATTATCTCTTGAGAACTGACTAAGCCAGTTTGTCCAGAATCTCATACCTATTTCACATGATAAAACCTCCAACTGTGTCAACAGGAAAACTGATCCATCTCCAGAGAGCTTTCATTCCATTCCACAGAAGTCTGCAGTCAACTATATTAGCTTAAACGTACAATTTGATCATCAAGCATTACTACTACTGCTCATATTTAGGGTTATGTTTGTTTTAAAACCACCCAGAAGCCCAACATAGCAACACCATAGCAACCAGAACATAGCACTGTGGTGGAATGTTTCACAAGCAACATCAATTTTTCTTCACATAATATGCACAAAACTTTGACATTTAAAGCAACTGTATGTCGTTTTGTGTATTTTTGCGGCTTTGGAACCCCCTAGAGTTATGAGAGTACAATTCACCATCTTAAAAATACAACTCGACATTTCAGTGGAGGGCTGTACACATCTGTGTGTCCGAATAGACACTATTTTGAACTTACTTTGCGACCTTTAAATGGATTATATGAATGAATTTCGGACGTAGGCTACTAATGTTGTTACTGTCACGTGACCTACCAGCATCAGTTGTCTCCTTCAGTGCTTTCCTCCTCGTATTTCGCTATACTGTTGTGCTTTTCTCATACTAACGTTACATGAAGGAATTTTGTTTTTGGATGCAGCGATGCGTTTATTGCTGCCATAAAGCAATCCGCCCTTTTCGCAGAATTTCGCACCAACTCACCCAACTTGAGAAATGAATCGGAGCCTTTTGCCTTATTAGAAGTCAGTTCAAATCAAAATGGTTTTGAACGAATATTTCAATGTAAAAAAAAACGTTAGATACAGTCGTTACAATTAGCATAGAGAAGAAAAAAATAAACAAATGAATTAATAGGATATTAAAAAAGTTTTTTGCATTTTACTTGGTTCACATCTATCAACCCGTTTCTTCAACACGGAAGTAAGCCTATGAGCGAGACTTCCGGTTCATTAAAAAAACAACGTGCAGTAAACGGTAAAATTGTTTGCACTACAAACCAGTGTGTTCATAATTAAGATAATGGATGACGCGGTTGAGACCGGAAGCTAAACCCATACAATGTACAAATGGCCGCACCCATTTTTATGGCAAGAAAAAGGTGGACATATATTTACATTAGAAACATATTTTAACAAATATTGTTTTTATAACACAATTACACAATATTAATAGGCCTATCCTATTGTTTTTTTAACACAATTACATTCAATCTGCTAGTGATATTCTTTTTGTTAAAGGTCTGCTAAATTTGATATAATCCACTATGAACGGTAAAGTTAGTGATTCCGCTTGTCATGCTGATGTTGAAATCAACTGTAAGGCTGTAATGTCATAAAGCAGTTAACCGCCCTGAGCAAGAGCAAGTACAAGCCTCACTTGTTTCAGCAGGATCACGCACCTGACCATTAAACTTCTTCTGACAACCAAATTCAACTTTATTTACATATACTGTTTAAAAGTTTGGGGCGGATACGATTTTGTTGTTTTGTTTGAGCATATATGCTCACCAAGGCTCCATTTGTTTGATCAAATATACAGCAAAAACAGTAATATTCTGAAGTTTTACAGTGAAATAGAATTTAAAATTGAATTCCTGATGTCACAGCATCACTACTCCAGTCTTTAGTGTCACATGATCCTTCAGAAATCATTCTAATTCGCTGATTTGAAACCTTTCTTATTATAATGAATGTTGAAAACAGTTGCACTGCTTAATATTTTTGTTAATGTTTTTTTATAAGATTTTCTTCAGGATTCCTTGATGAACAGTATTTATTTGAAATCTTTTAATCAATTTAATGCATTCTTGTAAATAAAACTAAATTCTCAATATTTACCCAATATCTTAAGGTAAACTAAGCTAGAAATTCCTCATGACAATGTATAATTCTGCTGCTAGATTGTAACTCATGTTAACTATTAGTAAGCTGCTCAAGTCTACCACTCACCGTAAGCACCACTGAGGCAAGCAGTTTTTGCCCTGTGAGACCTTTGTTTCAGAGAAGTGACTCGTCATTACTTCAAGAGCTGCGAGTTATACACCATAAAGCAGATTCAAAGGTCCTTCATGAGTTGAGCTGGGAAAGGTCATCACAGGAAGAGCGCCTTCCTGAGACTGTTGACTGTGAGCGCTTTATCTCAGCAGATAACCTTCAAAGACACCCCGGCCAAAAACAGAAGTCTTGCTCAACCACAGAAATAACCTCTATTATCAGGTGAACAAACGAAAACAAAAATACAGGCAGACTGTTGAAGGAGGGACACAACTGTAAGATGCTGTGGTATATCTTTCTCTTCCACACTTTGAAAATCATCACACATGCTGTGGCCACAAAAGCTTTTGGAAAAACCACACTTAAAAAAAGTGTACATCTCATTGCATTTCAAATCAAGTGGCATTTGAAAGAAAAAACACATTCAACCAAAGAACTGAAAAACAAAGATAAAGAAAGAATTGAAAACAAAAAAATTTTGTTGGGATTTTTGGGTTATAAAATAATATACTGTATATACTGTTCAAAATTAAAAGCAATTATATTCAAAAGATATTTCTTAAAAAAATATTTGTATTTAATATTTTGCTACAAAAAGATGTAGGGGCTTGACAAATCTGTGATTATATTAATCTTCGAATTGATTCTTTAATCAGCCAATCATTTATTATGGCATGCTCAGCTATTGTGACAATAATGTAGCAATGAAACGTTTCGTAACCCGAAACCGCTACTTGTCAGGAAAGGACCTTGTTACAGGAAAAGCTATATGCTATTATCAAAATAACTGATGTTATCTAACACAATAATATTTGTCATTTTAAACGACGCTTAAGCGGCTAAATACTTACAGCCACAGTACTGCATTCTGACATTAGCATCACTATTAAATACATTTTCTGATTTGTGATTCTCATTAAATACATCACTATTATGCAAGAAAACTTTAATGCAATCACACTTGAACAACAATAAACTTAAATATTGTAAAAAGATGGTCTCAAATGGCAGATTTTGCTCTAACATGACTCAAGTCAAATCGATTTGCTCATAGTCTTGTAAGACAGCGTTCACTTTGAAGATGGATGTAAGAGAGGGAGGCGTTAATCATAAAACAGGATTTGAAAAAACACAACATTTTGTTTGAATTCAAATCAGCTGCAGCCAATAAGATTGCATCGCTAATGTAGGCCACAAAACTCAGTCAGACTGATTTTAGATGGGTGTAACCGCTGGCTTTTGCTTGAGAAGCTTCAGAGTTCAAAGCTTCTCTTCCCACCGTGAGATGGCATTTGGTGAATACACCTTCAGCAGATCATTCATGTAAAAACAGGAGTGTTTGCATGCTGCGTCTTGCTGATCTACCTTTGTGCAGTTTCTCACCCTAAGCCTTTCTGACCCGGAGTCTCAGCTCTGTTAAATACACGAGGGAAGCTGGAACATAGAGACTGCTGAGTGGATGAACAGGACATGTTAATGACCCCATTGTTCATGTTGACACGACAGTGAAGCAAAGCGTGGCTTTCTGTTCTGGCTCATCAACAAATGACCAACATTTAAAACGGGAAGAAAATAGTTCAGTTTTACTCTATTGTTTAAAATAAAAAAAATTACTTAAATTATTTTTTTAAGAAGTCTCTTATGCTCACTAGTACGGTTTTATTGATCAAAAATACAGTAAACCCACTAAAACATTATTACCATTTTAAATAGCTGTTTTCTATTTGAATATATTTTAAAAGGTAATTTATTCCTGATGCAAAGCTGAATTTTCTTTAGTCTTCAGTGTCACATGATTCTTCAGAAATCATTTTATTAATGATTTACTGTTTAAGAAATATTATGTATGCCTGTTTTTTTGTGGACAGAAAGTTCATTTAGAATTTAAAATCTGTCTTTTCTGTCACTTTTGATCAATTTAATTAGTCTTAAAAAATTAATTTCGTTAGAACAGCAGTATTAGATGAAATGATAAACAACAAAGATGTGATAAAAATATTTAAAAAACTAATTCTGCAAAAAAACATTGTTACTTTTTTTGTGGCAAGGCATTTTAAAAACATCCATTTAAAAACTGTCTGAATAAAATCTTGGTCTGGTGATATTAAAGACAGAGCAATCCAGTAAAATATACTTCATATACAATGGGGTCTTACGGAAATTATATAAATGTTAATAATGATACCAAGAAAACCCCATGCTATCTTAAGGCCTTCCAGGCATCAAGTAGGGCAATTTTGTTTTGCACTAAGAATAAATAGAAATACCTACGGGAGTGTCTAAAATAATGTTAAACAACTTCCTTACACGAAACAAAAGGCTGTGCGTGAAGTCAATTAGGGAATTCTGCAAGACACTGAAACTCGGGGAAGTTACAAATGATTCAGTACACAGCAACTGGATGGTAAGTGATTAAAAAGGCTTGCCAGGGAATGACAGCACCGAGAACAATCCTGTTAAACTACATGTACTTATCTCACCTGTCATAAACTCTAGATCACACAACAGCTTTGTGTTTATCCAGATCAGTTATGAGAAAACAAAGACTCCATGAGGAAGTCAGCAAGGCTACGGATCTAAGAACAGATCCCAACGAACAAATTAGAGTTAATCCCCTGTTAGCAAACACTAAAGCTGGTCTCAGCTCAGCACACAGAAGACTGAGCAAACCTCAGGGCGACAGAAGAGTGACAGCAGCATCATGTGAGCAGGAAGACGAGGTCAGAGAGGTTGAACAACATCCTTATGTGTGTTTATCACCCTCCACTGACTCATCTGTTTAACCAGTGTCCCTACAAAAGCCCTGATGACAGCACTGAAACCTGAGTCTGAAACGCATCCATCTACCACTCAAACAACACAAAACAAAAAAACAAACAAACAAACAAACAAAAGCCCAATGATAGCACGAAACCTGAGTCTGACGCCATCTACCACTCAACAACACAAAACAAACAAACAAACAAACAAAAGCACGATGACAGCACAGAAACCTGAGTCTGAACGCCATCTACCACTCAAACAACACAAAAAAAAACAAACAAGCAAACAAACAAACAAAAGCCAGATGACAGCACAGAAACCTGAGTCTGAACGCCATCTACCACTCAAACAAACAAAACAAACAAACAAAAACAAAAGCCCAGATGACAGGCACAGAAACTGAGTCTGAATGCCATCTACACTCAAACAACACAAAACAAACAAACAAACAAACAAAAGCCCAGATGACAGCAAGAAACCTGAGTCTGAAT
Organism: Ptychobarbus kaznakovi; assembly: GCA_027422405.1. Taxonomy (NCBI): domain Eukaryota; kingdom Metazoa; phylum Chordata; class Actinopteri; order Cypriniformes; family Cyprinidae; genus Ptychobarbus; species Ptychobarbus kaznakovi. The sequence continues at coordinate 2,574,058 of CM049800.1, read as the reverse complement.
GCCATCTACCACTCAAAACAAACACAACAAACAAACAAACAAACAAACAAACAAAAGCCCAGATGACAGCACTGAAACCTGAGTCTGAACGCCATTTACTCAAAAAAACCACACAACAAAAACAAACAAACCCAAAAACCGATGACAGCACAGAAACCTGAGTCTGAACGCCATCTACCACTCAAACAACACACAACAAACAAACAAACAAACAAACAAAAGCCCAGATGACAGCACTGAAACCTGAGTCTGAACGCCATTTACCACTCAAACAACACACAACAAACAAACAAACAAAACAAAAGCCGATGACAGCACAGAAAACTGAGTCTGAACGCCATTTACCACTCAAACAACACACAACAAACAACAAACAAAAAAAAAAAGCCGATGATAGCACAGAAACCGAAGTCTGAACGCCATTTACCACTAACAAACACACAACAAACAAACAAAAAAAAGCCAGATGACAGCACAGAACCTGAGTCTGAATGCCATTACCACTCAAACAAAACACAACAAACAAACAAACAACAAACAACCCAGATGATAGCACAGAAACCTGAGTCTGAACGCCATTTACCACTCAACAACACACAAAAACAAAACAAAAACAAACAAAAGCCAGATGACAGCACAGAAACCGGGTCTGAATGCCATTACCACTCAAACAACACACAAACAACACAAACAAACAAACAAACAAAGCCAGATGACAGCACTGAAACCTGAGTCTGAACGCCATTTACCACTCAAACAAAACAACAAACAAAACAAAACAAGCCCAGATGACAGCACAGAAACCTGAGTCTGAACGCCATCTACCACTCAAACAACACAAAACAACAAACAAACAAACAAAAGCCCCGATGACAGCATGAACTGGTTCTGAACGCCATTTACCACTCAAAAACACACAAACAAACAAACAAACAAAAAGCCCGATGACAGCACAGAAACCTGAGTCTGAACGCCATTTACCATCAAACAAACACACAAACAACAAACAAACAAACAAAAGCCAGATGACAGCACAGAAACTGAGTGAATGCATTTACCTAAACACACACAACAAAAAACAACAAACAAACAAAAAGCCCAGATGACGCACAGAAACCTGAGTCTGAACGCCATTTACCACTCAAACAACAACAACAAACAAACAAACAAAAAATGCAGATGACAGCACAGAAACTGAGTCTGAATGCCATCTACCACTCAAACAACCAACACACAAAAAACAAACAAACAAACAAAAGCCCAGATGACAGCACTGAAACCTGAGTCTGAACGCCATTTACCACTCAAACAACACACAACAAGCAAACAAACAAACAAAAGCCCCGATGACAGCACTGAAACCTGAGTCTGAACGCCATCTACACTCAAACAACACAAAAAACAACACACAAAACAAAAGCCCCGATGACAGCACTGAAACCTGAGTCTGAACGCCATTTAACCACTCAAACAACACACAACAAGCAACAAAACAAACAAAAGCCCGATGACAGCACTGAAACCTGAGTCTGAAACGCCATTTACCACTCAAACACACACAACAAGCAAACAACAAACAAAAGCCAGATGACAGCACAGAAACCTGAGTGAAGCCAATTCACTCAAACAAACACACAACAGCAAACAAACAAACAAAGCCCAGATGACAGCACTGAAACCTGAGTCTGAACGCCATTTACCACTCAAACAACACCACCAACAAAGCAAAAAAAAACAAAAGCCCAGATGACAGCACTGAAACCTGAGTCTGACGCCATCTACCACTCAAAAACAAACAAAACAAACAAACAAACAAAAGCCCCGATGACAGCACTGAAACCTGAGTCTGAACGCCATTTACCACTCAAACAACACCCACAACAGCAAACAAACAAACAAACCCGATGACAGCACAGCAACCTGAGTCTGAACGCCATTTACCACTCAAACAACACACAACAAACAACCAAACAAACAAAAGCCCAGATGACAGCACAGAAACCTGAGTCTGAATGCCATCTACCACTCAAACAACACACAAAAAAAAACAAACAAATAAACAAAAGCCGATGACAGCACTGAAACCTGAGTCTGAACGCCATCTATCACCAACACACACAAACAAACAAAAAAAGCCCGATGGGACAGAAAGAAATGAGTCTGAATGCCATCTACACTCAAACAAACACCAACAACAAACAAACAAATAAACAAAAGCCAGATGACAGCACAAGAAACCTGAGCCTGAACGCCATCTACCACTCAACAACACAAAAACAAACAAATAACACACAACAACACAAACAAACAAACAAAAGCCCAGATGACAGCACAGAAACCTGAGTCTGAATGCCATCTACCACTCAAACAACACAAAACAAACAAACAAACAAACAAAAGCCCAGATGAAGCACAGAAACTGAGTCTGAACGCCATCTACCACTCAAACAAACAAAAAAACAAACAAAACAAACAAACAAACAAAAGCCCAGATGACAGCACAGAAACCTGAGTCTGAACGCCATCTACCACTCAAACAACACAAAACAAACAAACAAACAAAAGCCCAGATGACAGCACAGAAACCTGAGTCTGAACGCCATCTACCACTCAAACAACACAAAACAAACAAACAAACAAACAAACAAACAACAAAAGCCCAGATGACAGCACTGAAACCTGAGTCTGAACGCCATCTACCACTCAAACAACACACAACAAACAAACAAACAAACAAACAAACAAACAACCCACAAAGCCCGATGACAGCACTGAAACCTGAGTCTGAAGCCATCTACCACTCAAACAACACAAAAACAAAACAAACAAACAAAGCCAACCAACAAACAAAAGCCAGATGACAGCACAGAAACTGAGTCTGAACGCCATCTACCACTCAAACAACACACAACAAACAAACAAACAAACAAAAGCCCCGATGACAGCACTGAAACCTGAGTCTGAACGCCATCTACCACTCAAACAACACAAAACAAAACAAACAAACAAACAAAAGCCCAGATGACAGCACAGAAACCTGAGTCTGAACGCCATCTACCACTCAAACAACAAAAACACACCAAACAAACAAACAAACAACCAACAAACAAACAAAAGCCCAGATGACAGGACAGAAACCTGAGTCTGAACGCCATCTACCACTCAAACAACACAAAACAAACAAACAAACAAACAAACAAACAAACAAAAGCCCAGATGACAGCACAGAAACCTGAGTCTGAACGCCATCTACCACTCAAACAACACAAAACAAACAAACAAACAAACAAAAGCCCCGATGACAGCACTGAAACCTGAGTCTGAACGCCATCTACCACTCAAACAACACAAAACAAACAAACAAACAAACAAAAGCCAGATGACAGCACAGAAACCTGAGTCTGACGCCATCTACACTCAAACAACACAAAACAAACAAACAAACAAAACAAACAACCAAACAAACAAACAAAAGCCCAGATGACAGCACAGAAACCTGAGTCTGAACGCCATCTACCACTCAAACAACACAAACAAACAAACAAACAAACAAAAGCCCAGATGACAGCACAGAAACATGAGTCTGAACGCCATCTACCACTCAAACAACACACAACAAACAAACAAACAAACAAAAGCCCCGATGACAGCACAGAAACATGAGTCTGAACGCCATCTACCACTCAAACAACACACAACAAACAAACAAACAAACAAACAAACAAAAGCCAGATGACAGCACAGAAACATGAGTCTGAACGCCATCTACCACTCACAACCAACACAAACAAAACAAACAAACAAAAGCCCGATGACAGCACAGAAAACATGAGTCTGAACGCCATCTACCACTCAAACAACACAAAACAAACAAACAAAAGCCCCGATGACAAAAGTATAACACTGAAAGTAGAACAGTTTATCCAGACAAACTGTGCTTAAAACACCTGGAACTGAGAACGTTTTACAGAATTGATGGATGGATATCACTGTAGGGTGCCTTTTGGTGTCCTGTACATAAATAAATAATTTGCCATGATAACTTAACATAAAAATGACTATGAAATGGTGTGTTATTTCAGGCTTAAGTTTTTATATTCATAACAAAAGCATTACTTGGCTCAGATACATTTTCTACATTTATTTTAGTTTTGTGTAAGAGGATGCGTGTTCTTTTGCTATGTTCCATGCACTGCTCATTAAATTTGAATGATAGTAGAATATTGTCAAATCATAAAATAAAATAAAAATATTTATCCTATTAATATTTTGGTAAATAATAGATTAATCAATTTGGGAGTATTGATCATTTGGTAATACAAAATGTATTTCTATTTAATAAAAAATATTGTAATGTAATTGTATTATTTTTTCGAATTTGAATAAATGTTTCATTGTCATATTTTATGACAATAAAATATCCAGGAAATGCAGTCAGAAATTTTACTGGGAAACTGGGATTTTGGTGAATTTTGGTGATCAGTTCTGAGAATTCTGTCTGTCTAGTTAGAAAACACAGAATACTGTCAGAACAGGCTGAACGTCTGTGCTTAGTTTGGTGGATGTTGCAATCACAAGTATGTACAATAAAAATATGATGGATTTGTGAAGCACATGACACTTGATGACACATCCACCTGTCAACACTCTTGACCTACTGAAGATCTGCAAACACTGATCAGGACAGCAGCAGTACTGCTGATACATTTATACATTTCTGCAGAAATGGCATAATGGTTCACGTAAGGGAAGATAAGGATTTTCCACACTGGCATGAAGGATAAACCCTTCCAAACTACATTGCACTGGTGAAGAGCGCTTTGTACAGGGATCACTGAAGCGCAGCAACTTTTCTGCTAAATTGTAGCGCCCCCTGTGGTGAAAAAAAGATTAATCTCCAATTACATGACTAGCACCTCCTAAAGGAATATCCTGAGTTCTAAACAAGTTAAGCTCCTTTAACATCATCTAACACAGTATCAATTGGAAATCTATGAGACAATAAGCTCCTAAGAAGAGATTTCTATTTATTTTTCACTAGTAAGCTTGCACATAGGCTTTACATGACAGGAATTCTACTGTTAAACTGCATGACTGTAAATGCAGAGACAAGCTGGTGTGTCATCAGTTTCAATACTGTCACCTAGTCTTTTTAAAGAAACTTCAAATAATTGTCTGTGGTAATAAACAGCATTCCACTGCAATGAACCGGGAACATTCATTAACGCACGGGATGTCTGTGTGCTGACTTCTTCCTTTAAAGTAACATAATGAAGTTGATGCAAAACCAGTTAAGATTGAAGTCTCACTCAGCAGTGTTTATATACACATTCACATCTGTATTATAACATATTAACATAACCATAATAATATGAACTCGATTTTTGGACGAACACTCGGCCTGTAGTCGCTGTAAAGCAGATGGGAAGCCAACAGGTCGTAACAGAACACCTGCCATTGCTACAGCAACCACTGGCCACCTGCGGCCCTACAGCTGACCCACAACTCTCAGCTAGCACACTTCTGTTACTAACTCACTGAGAGAGGGGCTGCGTTCAGAATAGCATTCTACTGTATACTGCAGAAAAAGTATGCCTACTGTGCACTATTTGTCTGCATGAATTCTAATTTGTACAAAAAAGAAGCCTATTTTTGGAATCATGATTATTATCATTGCATTGTGACATTATATTCATGGTAATTAAGCATATATCCTAACCAATTCTTATTACCACGATGCAACAAAATATATATATATATATATATATAGTGCCCTCCATAAGTATTGGAGCAGTAAATACAAAATTGCTCTGTTGGTTGTGGAGTCAAGACATTTGCAAATATGACTTTCCATTTCTTTGCCCTTATAAACTCCTTGACTGATGACAGCAGGTCGTTTGTTCTGAAGCAATATGAAGCACTTCCCAATGAATCTGGTGGCATTTTCTTGAATATTGGTAGACAAGATGGTTTTGTTCTCGTTCAAATTCATTCTGGTACTGTCATCATACATAAAGTCATCAGTAAAGTTGAGAGGGCCTGTTCCAGAGACAGTCATGCATGCCCATGCCATGACACACCTCCACCATGCTTTACAGATGAGGCTGTATGCTTTGGGATCTTTTCAGTTCCCTTTTTTTCTCCACCTTTTGCTTTTTCATCACTTAGAGCTAAAGGTTCATCTTTGTCTCATCGGTCCATAAACACAGTTCCAAAACTCCTCTGGCTCACTTTGTGCTTCTTTGCAAACTCTAATCTTGTCTTTCTATAATTTGGTGCTGGTCAGAGGTTGCATCTTGCTGTGTACGTCATCTGTAATTCTGTGTCAAGTCTCCTGAGGACAGTAGATTGTCAGAGCATCACCCCAGCTTTCTGGAAGTTGTTGCTGATTTTACAGACACATCTTTTAGGGTTCATTTTCACAGCTTTTATGATTCGTCTGTCATCAACTACTGTTGTTTTCTCAGCCGATCAGGTAGTTGTTGGTCGCTGGTGGTTTCCAAACTCTTGATTTCTCCATGCCCTTTGTTTTTGCTAGAGCTCTAATTGACTCCTCTTTTCTTTTAGCATCCAAATTGTTTGCTTTTCTCTCAAAGTCAGCTTCCTCGTCTTCATCCTGGTTTGAGTGTGTCATCATCGAATGCAAGATTCAGAATACAGAAGTAATAGATATAACTGATAATAACTTTTAATACTTGAAGAATTAATGCAACAGGACACAGCTGATCACTTAGAAAGACCCGTGAGGCAACTGTCCCAATACTTATGCTCACATCAGATAGAGGGATGAACTCTAAAAGTGCTGAACTTCTGAGCTGGTAAATCACCCAATAATAAAATGTGACATTCTGTAGTTTTGTCTCATATTCATCTTTTAATCATATTTGTAAATGTCTTCTAGATTCTGCAGCCAACAGAGCAATTTTGTCTTTACTGTTCCAATACTTTTGGAGGGCACTGTATACGGTCTGTATGTATGTAAGTTATATTATTTTGGCGATGATCATTTAATTTTGAGGAAAATATATTTTAAATTATAAATTGAGAAAATTATATTTGTATAAACAGAAAGGAAGTATATTAATATTATTGCATTATGGAGGTATATCTCATGGTAATAAAACAAATGCTTTTCTTTTTAAAAGAAATTCTCATTACCATGATGCAAAAATGTCATTACTACAATGCAAAATGTTACATTTAAATTTGATATGGTTGATAATGTATATATTAAACAGTATTTTTTTTTTACAATAGTTTATACTGATTTTTACAAATAATTTTAGATAAAAAAAAACTTTTTACTACAGAACAAAATAACTATTACAGTAAAGAGAATCCTCAAAAACTAAAACATTACAGTTATGTAAACAAACATTACAGAAATGCCACAATGTAAAAAATATGGTTCTACAATGGACTTCATTTCACTTTACAAATTATTATATATTATTATTATTACTACTACTACTAGTAGTAGCGTTGGAAGATTACCTCAGTAGGCAATAAACGTTATAGACAAAGAAATTCCCGAGATTTAATCAAAGCAAGAAATGGTTGAACCGATATAGACTCAGATTCCTGTGAAGTCAGAAGAGGTCATTACTGGAGACGTGCTTTTATTGGTGGATGAAAACATCTTCCTCAACACATTGAGAGTGAAATAAAAACAAGTAAACGCTGAGGAGAGGTACAGTGAAAGAGCCAGGAAATATTCCTATAAATATTGCAACATTGCAGCCATATGGAAAGACATAAATACAAGAATACTCTATATATAGGTTTAGAAAAGGAGAGTGCAAAACCATTCTGATGAGTCCTTAATACTCTCAATACATGTGAGATGGCATGTGTGTGTGTGTGTGTGTTTGTTGTATTCACATCACTGTGTTGACGAGGGAAGCTGGTAAAGTGAGTCAGGAAGGTCAGGGAAAGACAGATAAAGGAAGAAGGTGTGACTAATCAGGTGGGTTCTGCTTCCTGATTGGCTGTTCGTGTGCTGACTGGCAGCTCTAGCAGAGATGGCTCTCAGAGACCAGCATCATTGTAGGTGGGGCTGGGAACCTTCAGGATGCTCTGGGCGTTTTCCTCCTCCAGAGGGCGCCATTTCACTTCTCCTGTTAGAAGCAGGTCTTCCCCATCCAGAGCATCGATGAACTGCATCTGTGTGGAGAAAAGAACATCTGTATCATCTGTGGCTGCTAAATAATCACAGTATATTCAGACCAAAAACTTCAACTATGTTCTCAGGACAAAGGCTATTTCTTTTTTCCCCCCAGAAACGTCAGGTTCAAGCAGTTGACAAAATGACCAAAAATATTCAAATTGAAATGAAAATGAAAATAAAAAAAAATTATTAAAAATATTTGATTTTTCTTGACCAATTTTGTGTTTCATAATTGTTTTATGGTTTATATTCCACTGTAAAAGCCATTCAAATCAAAATTTTAATATGCATTCCAAATATGCTTTGGAAGAGGGCTTTTTATATTATGTAGTGCTTAAAAATAATCAAATCTGTGGCAATAAACAGCAGCTTCCCATTGTGCAAACTTGCCACGTGTGCACGTGTATCTGTTCACCTGGGAAATAAAAATGTTCAAAAGCTTTTTTTTTTTCAAGACTTTAAGATATGACTATAGTTTACTATAGTGTAATTTATGACAACTAGGCCTCGTTAACTCTACAATGAATTTACAAAATACAAGCGTGGTCCAAACGCAGAGGCTGAACCTCACAGCGAATCCAGGTTCAATTTACATCATTTCAATAACAGCGCTGTAAACAAACAGACTCAATGAATCCACCTCCTAGTGTTTAAAACAGGCACACTAATTTAAACTGGCTCCAGTGAAGACAGCTGTGCTAATGAACGCAGGACCAGAGCAGCGTCCCGGGAACTAATTACCAACCCATGAAAACTCAACAGACAGTTTCAGCTATAAAATCTGACTGAACGCACACATATACACTGCTGTTCAAAAGTGTGCTCCGTGTGATTTTTTAAAAGATAGTATGCATTCAATACACAAGAATACATTAAACTGATCAAAAGAGAAAGGTAAGACAGTTAAGACAAATAAATGCTGTTTTTGAACTCTATTATTCAAAGCATCCTGGATAAATCATGGTTTCCACAAAAATATAATAAGCAGCACTACTGTTTCCAACATTACAACGATCAGAAATGTTTCTTGAGCAGTAAATCAGTATATTAGAATGATTTCTGAAGGATCATGTGACACTGAAGACTGGAGTAATGATGCTGAAAATTCTGCTTTGCATCACATGAATAAATTACATGCTAAAATATATTCAAATAAAAAACTTACTTTAAATCACACTAATATTTCACAATATTTTTGATCAAATAAATGCAGCATTGGTGAGCAGAAGAGACTTCTTTAAAAAACATTTAAAAATCCTACCAACTCCAAACTATTCAATGGTACTGTACGACCCCAATTAATATTTTATGATGCTTTTAAGTCCATTTTGGAGATCGATAGACCTGGTCACTGTATGTTTTCATGATATATGTATATAAAAGGACAGGAATATTTTTCAAACCATCTCATTTTGTATTTCACAGAATAAAGGAAGTCATAGGGGTTTGGAATGACATGAGGTGGAGTAAATTAGCTTATTTGGGGTGAAATATCTCGTCGTCCGTTTCCTTTCCAAACTCAAACTCACATCTCAGCTCGGAAAAAAGCTGCCACACTTTAAATGAGCCAGTGGAGCTTTCTTAATGCAGCAGGAGTTTAAAAGCAGAAAGTCAAACACACACGCACACGATGATGTCAGAGCAAGCGGGTGTTTGTCGAGAGCAATTAGCATTGAATAACGATGCAGTCAAGCACCGGCGCACATATGCGAGCGCACCGTGTGACTTCATCAGGAGAGGCCGCTGTAGCCATGGCGACGGTGTCCCTCTCTGCACTGTGTCATCAGTCGCTGCCATGCTTCATGTGCTGCACCTGTGACTGTTTTCTTTTCTTTTCACCTTCTCGCTCGCTCCAGCTCTCCTTCTGCTCCTCGCTCTATCCCGAGCTAAGCATCCCCTGGCGCTCGGGGGCCGACGGATGGCGCTTATTTGTTGTTTTTCTTTCTTCTCTCAGAATGCCTGCAGGCACCCGCGTATAACACACTCTTCTCGCAAACGCTCTCGTTCGTAATAAATTCCTGCCCGCACCTGTAATGAGCTCATGGCCTCGGCAGTGATGGAGAACTATCGTTGTGTGCTGCACTTGATGGGGCCTTTAGATGGACTTTGTTCCAGATACTCATACACTGATAGATTAAGACATTGGGTAAAGGTCACAAAGTAAACCCTAAAGGCTGACATTGTAATATACAGTAGAAAACATGAAACTGTTTAATTCTTTTGAAATCTAAGAAGTCTGAGCTATAACAGAAAAAAAAAGTAAGAGACAACATATGTCCAGCAAGTCACAACAGAATAAACCCAGACCAGGGTCAGGTCTTATTTTGGGATAATGGCCATCAGACTATACAACATCCTGTTTATTACAGGCCAATTCAGCAAATAAATAACTAAAAACAAAGCACTTACCACCTACTATGACAGTAATAGGTTGTTGTATTCATGCACTAAGGCAAGCATCACTATGAGAAAAAACTGTGCATTTAATATTAGAATCTACGAATTACAAATAATTTACAAAAATAGTTTTTAATTTTCACAAAATTAAATAATCCCCAAAATATAATAAAATAAAACAGGAAACTATTTAAATATTTGAAATAAATAAATAAATAAATGTATGAATAATCTAATTGCCAGACAGACAAAATAAAAATTTAAATAAAATTAAATATAAAAACAAAACTTAAATTTTAAATACCACACACACACACACACACAGACACACACACACACACACACACACACACACACACATACACACACACACACATATCTAAACTACACACACACACTCACACACACACACACACACACACACCCACACACACACACACACACACACACACACACACACATTATTTATTTGACTGTTTGACTTATATATATATATATATATATATCTCAAGTCAAACAGACAATAACAGACAAATAATAATACCAGACAAATACCAGACAATGAAAAGCACAATCATACCTTGAGCAAAAAAGAAACATATATATTTATATAATGTGTTTACGCATATTTTATAACAAACATTAACCTTGATTAATAAAGGCTGTAAAAAGTGTTGCACATTGTTAGTTTATGATATCTAATACATTAACAACATTGAACATTGTTACAATCTAAAACACCTTTTTCCTAAAACAAGCAGAACAGTTCAACCAGCTCTATTTCAGGTCAAGAACTCAAGTCCTGCTGGAAAAGACTATTGTTAGGAAAACCACTGGCACACACTGGCGTGACATCACTGGCAGATCAACAGTTCCTGTTTGTGTTTACATGCGTCTCACGCCACTCTGGCCAGAGGGATCTCTCAGAGATTCACCCCAAAGAGTGAGCTGGTCTACGACTGTGACACAGAGTCAGAAAACCTGATACATACATTTCACAAACGCCTGAATTACAAAAGGACTTGGAACTAGTAATTGTGAATTGTGCATTATGGAATAAAAAAAATTCATATGGCAATTTTTTGGGACAAAAACTGTGCAAATTTGATATTTATATATTAATTACAGACACTACCTTTCAAAAGTTTTGTGTAGGTAAGAGTTTTTAATGTTTTTGAAAGTGCCTTTCACATTCACTAAAACTGCATTTATCTAATTAAAATCGCAGCATTCATTAATCCAGTCTTCACTGTCACAAGAAACTGTTGCTGCTCAAGAAACATGTATTATTATTATCAATGTTGAAAACAGTTGTGCTGCTTAATGTTGTTGTGAAAACCATGATACATTTCTTTCAGGACTCTTTGATGAACAGAAAGTTAAAAAATTTATTTGAAATTGAGATATTTTGTAACATTATAAATGTCTTTACTGTCACTTTGGATCAATTTAATGTGTCCTTACTCGATATAATCACTCTCACGTAAACCAAAAGGGAAATGAGTATTTAAAAAAAAATAAAAAAATAAAAGTAAACTTTGCATTCACATTGCATCTGGAGTTGAAAGCGGACTCAGACCACATTTTTGTCCACTTTTGTAATGATAGGATCTTTTCATTCACATGGTTACAGTATTTTTTGGAACTCCATTAACATAAACATATTATTTTATTATAATACTATATTCATTATTACTCAAACAAACTTCCGTCCCTTCCTCAGACCTAATAACTAAAATATACCCACATTAATTAGAAACGAATTCATTCAGAATACAAGAAGACATGAATCTGAATCAGGAAATCTGTACCAACCCTCGGACATCATTTTAACTCCGCACCAAAAAAACATGTTGTGAAGAGTAGACCAAAATGGATTGCTCCTACTGACACTTTTCACAATTAAATTGCAGTAGTGATAATTATTATCTTGATTATGTTATTTCATTAATATACCTGTACATACAAAACGGCCTATATAATATACCTTATTTACTTGTTCTATTTTTATTATTTTATTACCTGTGTTTTTGTTCAGTCACTGTCATTCTGTTGCAGTGTGGAAGCTTCTGTCATGAAAACAAATTCCTCGTATGTGTAAACATACCTGGCAATAAAGCTCATTCTGATTGTGCAGCTCTATCATGGATGTTGTTGAGGCTGAAGAGGGGCTCATGAAGGGGTGGAAGGGAAGGGAAAGCTCTCCACAAACACACAGTAAATGCTGAACCCAATGAATGTCACATTATGGGGTGGAGCTGGGGGGCGTTTGCTTGCTAAACACAGTGCCAGTTGATTTGAGTGACGGAGTGGGTGACGTGCAGCACTCCAATGTGTTTATATGTGTGAGGAAGTCGGAGCTCTATATACACACGTTTCTGTTTGCACAGGAGCAGAGAACTGGCCTCTGACCACACACACACACACACACACACACACACACACACACACACACACACACACACACACACACACACACACACACACACACCACACACACACACACACACCACACACACACACACACACACACACCACACACACCACACACACACACACACACACACCGACACAGACACACCACACACACCACACACACACACACACACACACACCACACCACAACACACACCACACACACACACACACACACACACACACACACACCACACACACACACACACACACACCACACACACACACCTGTTTGCGGACGTATTCGACCATCAGCTCGAGCTGTCTGGGGTCTTCACACTGTCTGTTGAACATATTTCTCCAGAGCGCCGCTGCAAGAACGCAATCGTCTGACAGAATTCCCTAAAACATACAGAAGATAAACATGAGATGCCAAACTTACTGTTGACTCTTGACATTTCTTGATTGACTGTTATGATATGCAAAAACTAGTACTGATAATAGTCAACACCTTTGGGCTTAACTGCTTACCTCATCATAACCAAAGAGCGCAGCGTAGAACGTTTCTGTCATCACCTTTATGCTCTCCTTTCTTTGAACCGCATAGATCTATGAAAAAGGTCATGTGAAACAATTAATTAAAAAACAATATTCAGACCACTTAACCATAACTAGTGACAGACTGAAACAGTGGTCAGGCTAATTAATCATAATTCACAATTTTCTGCTGTGATATTATCGGTATTGGACAATAACCCTGTCGAAAACAAATGTAAATCTGTCAAAAATAATAATAATACAACTAAACTAAAATAAATGAAAAATAAAATAAAACTGAACTAAAAAATAATCAAACTAAAAATTGCAAGAAAATAAAGTCGTGATAACGAGAAAATAACAAAAAAATAATAATAATGCATGGCCACTTAGAACTTCCGGAAAATACAATTGAACTAATCCAAAAAATTCAAATTGTATTAAATTGTATTGTAATAAATTGTCATTAATTAAGCTACTCACAGATAATTTTTTATCCTGAAACCAGCTACTGAAAAGTACAATCACATCATATTTAGTCTCACGCCCATGAAACCTTGGCTAAACGTCTGATGCATATGGCACACAAAAGTGGAAACACTTCAGGAGTGTCGAAGTCGTCATCGGATTGGTTAGATTATACAGGATTTCCAGGAGACCTGTGTGTTGCGTTCTTTAACGTTCCGCCTGGAAACAAAGATGCCGTGACGCCAAACCCCCACACGAAAGAAGAAAGCCGTCGTGTTTACAACTGTGACGACAAACGCTTATCAGGATCAAATAAACGCTGGATTTTCAAAAGTATGTGAAATATTTCAGCAGCAAAGTTCGCGGCATAGAATCTTTAAAATACATCCGAGAGTTTTACACATCGGTCTGTTATTGTGGCGACATTTCTATGTCCCGAAACATGACGCTGAATGAAACAAACTGTGATTGGTTGTTTGACATGTCGGTCAAACGGCCTCATAGACGGGCCTTGGCCAATGAACGCTACCAGAGATTACAGACCTTCAGCCGTCAGTCTGAAGGTCTGGCTACACGAGACTACATCATATTTAACCTAAAATAAGAAATATAAGTAAAGATTCTTCACTGTGACTTGTTTACCTTTTTAAAGTATCAAGGTAGAGGTCTGCACCCAATCAGATTTCTTGCGACGCGGGATTAAATTCCCGAATAAAATGCGGTAGCGGTCGGTAACTCTGGTGTAATTTGAACTAGTACACCAGAACTATATAACGGGAGCGGGTGGGTGCGGGATATTTACATTTATGCATTTAGCAGACGCTTTTATCCAAAGCGACTTACAATTGCATTCAGGTTATACATTTTTCATCAGTATGTGTGTTCCCTGGGAATCGAACCCAAAACCTTTGCGCTGCTAACGCAATGCTCTACCACTGAGCCACACAGGAACACCTGTTATAACCTCGCGGGAGCGGGACTAAAAAAATAGTCCTGCGCACACCTCTATATCAAGGTCAAGTGAAAAAATTAGGTAAAACACAATATTTACACCATTTTGGACAATTAGTATCAAACTGAAATATTGGTCAGGATGATTAATCACAATTCACAACTTCCTGATGTTGATATTATGGGCACTTGCCAATAATTCTGTTGATAAAGTTAAATAATTCTAATATCAAAAGGAATAACTAGATAAATAAAACTAAAATTACAAAAATAATAAATTAGCCATTAACAGATCATTTTGAACCTAAAATCAGCCATTACAATTGTCAGCCAGCCTTGAATGAAAAAAATGTGAGTGGAGATTCTTCACGGTGACGTTTGTTCGTCATCATTTCGATAATTAAATCACAACAAAATATTCAGACTAATTTGCCATAACTAGTGACAGATCTAAAATATAAAATAAAAAAAAAATAGCCATTAGCAGATCATTTTGGATGATGAAAAGTACAATACTGTCATACTATGAGCAAATAAAAAAAGAAAGAAGAGAGGAGATTCTCAGATTCTCACACCATGAATTTTGTTTCAAAGCAACAATCTTAACCCCCGAAAACAAAGCCGGACTGGATCTGAAGCGAGCGGCCTGCCCAGGTGCTTCACTCCATATGAATCTTAACACACATCCGCACAACGGCCACAGACACCAACCCTTGGGAGGTTTTGGGTGGGGAGATTTTCAAAACAAGTGTGTTTATTCTTAAGTCTTGTATGTCAGGTTTTCTGCATGCTTGGAGTGCGTCGGGTCACAGCGTGTGTGTGTGTCGTGTGCGCACAGGGCAGAAAAGCACCTGTGCATAATTACGCAGACCTGCAAATAATCAAACTCATCTGGCTGTGCTTTAACTCTTCTACCCGCCCCGTCTTCTCTGCACGCTCGCTCTCCTTTGTGTTCCTGCTCACAGCCCGAAACATTCGACGTAAGTATGTGAACGTTCATTCTGAGCAATTCTCTTTTGCTTTCACAGAACGCTACAAATTTTATTCAACTGAACAAATAGGAGTGAATGATTACAACTGGTCACCAAATGAATTAACGAACAGGTCAATTGATTCAAATGACTCTTTTGGAACACATTTAAGTGAATGATTCAAATATACTGAAATACTCAAAAAGACACTCACCAGTTGCCAACTGCTTGTCACGTAATGAATCATTGAACAAGTTGATTGATTCTTTAAAAACAAATCTGAGTGAAATGTTCTAATATTTACTGAAATACTCAAAAAGACACTCAGCAGTCACCAACTATACTGGTCAACAAATGAATCAATGAACAAGTGAATGATTCAAATATTCACCGAAATATGACACTCACCAGTTGCCAACTACTGGACACCAAATTAATTATTTAAATAATGCTTTATATAATACAAAATAGTTTCAAAGCTGCTTTACAGTACTAAACAGGAAAATAATGCCACAAAAATCAATTATGAAACTTCAATTTCAAATGTCAAGCAGCTCTGCAGAAGTGTCTTTGTTCAGCTCAATTGAGTTCAGTTATTTCATAATTAGTCAGTTATGAAATAGCTTCGATTTTAACTGTTAAAACTCTCGACAGAAGTCAGTGTTCAGTGTGTGTCGCTGATGCAAAGTTAATCAATTATGAAACAAATTCAATTCATCTATAAGCAGCTCTATAGAAGACAACATTCAGATCAATTTAGTTCACTGTTGATTCAATTCAGTTCAACAAGTCTTAATGTAGCAAAATTCAATTATGAAATGACTTCAGTTTAACATGTTAAACAGCTTTCCAGAGGGAAAAAATTGTGTCATTATTCAGCTCAATTTATTTAAAAGTTGATTCAAATCAATACAATTAAAAGTGTCAATGTTGCAAAATTACTCCATTATGACACTATCACTTATAAAACAGCTCTACAGAAAGCAATAGTGTCACTCTTCAGTTCTCATCTGATAGTGGCAAACTGATATTTCTGAATATTAATAAGTCATATATCAGCAGGCTAAAGCAGTCTTTTTGCTGAACAGAATCAAAAGATTCAAATAATGTAAATGAATCAAAACGACAGACTCCAGATCCCAATGTCCCAGAATCAGAGAATAGATTATTTTTAGAGTCAACGTCCAGCCCTGTTTTATGTGAACCACTGCCATAATGTTTTTTCTCTCCTTTCACTTGCTTCCCGTCTTGAATTTTTCCCTCCCAGTGTCCACCCTGATCTCCCCTCCCATGCATCCATCTTCATCCCCCTTTCCCGTGTTGTGACGCAGGTCGGTAAAACCAGGCTGGGATATTTAATCCCTCACACTAATCAGTCCAAGAGACCAAAAACTTGCTTGAGAAGCAGAATCTCGCCCCATACCACCAAATTAGTGTCATATCTCACTTCACTGTTATTACTATGGCTTAGAAAAACTCTTAAATAATCACACACACACACACACACACCACACACACACACACACACACACACACACACACACACACACACACACACACACACACACACCACACAACAACAACACACACACACCCACCACACACACAACACACACACACAACAACACACACCACACACACAACCCACACACACCCACACACACACACACACACACACACCACACACACACACACACAACCACACAACACACCACACACCCACCCCACACACACAACACACACACACACACACACACACACACACACACACACACACACACACACACACACACACACACACACACACACACACACACACACACGAGTGTGTAGAGGTAAAGTTCAAGGGGGGCTGGTCTAACATGGCACAAATGACAAGTATTTTAGCACAATTAGGCGAAGTAACCTAACCGTAGTGAGGATTGAGTGAGTGGGGGTCCTTCCATTTCCAGCGCTGTAACTGTATCCCGATCCAACAGAACGGACCTGTTACAGACCTGCCAGACGCGCTGATTACACTCCCGTTTACACACGATTTTTCACAGCTTAAAAATAACGCATTTGGGTCGGGCACAAAGGGAAATACCTCCTTACTTCTGACCTGTGAAAACAGACTTCCACATCAGGTCAAAGTGTGTGCATATGTTCCCATCTTCACAGAGCCAGCGGTCCTAGCGAATACAAGCTGTTTATATTCAGGGTTATTCCATTATCACTTCATTATGTAGTAACTTATAAAGGGATACTTCAACCAAAATGACAATTCTGTCATAGATTATTCACCCTCGTGTCATTCCAAACCTGTTTGACTTTCTGTGGAACATAAAAGATGGTATTTTGAGGAACGTTAGGGTCTAAATGACATTGGACACCATTTGCTTTTATGGCATGGATAAATCAACATTTTCACAGAAGAAAGTAATACAGATTTTAAACAACATTAGGGTGAGTAAATATTTTCATTTTTATTTCTAGCAAACTGTACCTTTAAGTTACTAAATGAAGTGATAATGGAATAACCCTAAACATTAAGTGCAATAGGTAATAATTAGTGCTCTCAAACAATTATTCACATCCAAAATAAGTTTTTGTTTGCACAATATATGTGCGTGTATTGTGTATATTTATGTGTGTGTGTATATATATATATATATCCATACATACATATACACGCACACCGGCCACTTTATTAGGTACACCTGTTCAATTGCTTGGTAACACAAATTGCTAATCAGCCAATCACATGGCAGCAACTCAATGCATTTAGGCATCTAGATGTGGTGAAGACGACTTGCTGAAGTTCAAACCGAGCATAGAATGGGGAAAGAAAGGGATTTAAGTGACTGAACGTGGAATGGTTGTTGGTGCCAGACGGCTGCTCTGAGTATTTCAAAAACTGCTGATCTACTGGGATTTTCACGCACAACCATCTCTAGGGTTTACAGAGAATGGTCCGAAAAAGAGAAAATATCCAGTGAGCGGCAGTTGTGTGGATGAAAATGCCTTGTTGATACCAGAGGTCAGAGGAGAATGGGCAGACTGGTTAGAGATGATAGAAAGGCAACAGTAACAAATAATCCTCGTTAACCAAGGTATGCAGAATACCATCTCTGAACACACAACACGTCGAACCCTGAAGCAGATGGGCTCCAGCAGCAGAAGACCACACCGGGTGCCGCTCCTGTCAGCTAAGAACAGGACACGGAGGATACAATTCACACAGGCTCACCAAAATTGGACAATAGAAGATTGTAAAAACATTGCTTGGTCTGTTGAGTCAGAATTTGGCGTAAAGAACATGAAAGCATGGATCCATCCTGCCTTGTCTCAACGGTTCAGGCTGGTGGTGGTGGTGTAATGGTGTGGGGGATATTTTCTTGGCACACTTTGGGCCCCTTAGTACCAATTGAGCATCGTTTAAACGCCACAGCCTACCTGAGTATTGTTGCTGACCATGTCCATCCCTTTATGACTACAGTGTACCCATCTTCTGATGGCTACTTCCAGCAGGATAATGCACCATGTCACAAAGCTCAAATCATCTCAGACTGGTTTCTTGAACATGACAATGAGTTCACTTTACTCAAATGGCCTCCACAGTCACCAGATCTCAATCCAATAGAGCACCTTTGGGATGTGGTGGAACGGGAGATTCGCATCATGGATGTGCAGCCGACTTTATCAAATCTGCAGCAACTGCGTGATGCTATCATGTCAATATGGACCAAAATCTCTGAGGAATGTTTCCAACACCTTGTTGAATCTATGCCACGAAGAATTAAGGCAGTTCTGAAGGCAAAAGGGGGTCCAACCCGGTACTAGCAAGGTGTACCTAATAAAGTGGCCAGTGAGTGTATATTATGTAAACAAAACTTTTATTTTGGATGCGATTAATCGTTTGACTGAACATGAAATGACTGCACAACGTAACACAAAAACAGCCATCAGAATATATTTGATGTTTAATATGCAGTTATGGGGAGAAGGATAATGGACCAATTAGATTTCAAGTGGGTGGAGCTAAACCGTCAAGCCTGTGCTGAAAAAAAGAGTCAACAAGTAATCAATAAAATTATGCTTAGTTAACACGTTAACTTTTTTTTTTTTTTTACTCTATAACTAAAAATACAAGCAAAAGATGTTGCCATGTTGCTAATGAATGTGTAATGTTAGCAAATTTTCTCTGCAGTAGAACCTAAAAAACACAAGAGAAAGAAAGACTGGGATGGAAAATGAGGTCACTTTTCTATGGTGCCACTCGATGGCCGCTGCCAGGACTGAGAGGTCAAATTCTTTGGTCCCGAATGTACCTGCAGCCAAAACTTGTGCCACGCCACGACCCTACTCACATCTGATTGAAAATCATGTCGAACCAACATACACGCTCCGAAAAACTGAGGGCAACTTCATACACGTGATGGAAGCGAGCCGCTGGGCAAAGTGACAAGTCAAAAGTCAAACGCCTTTTCCATTTTACACACATTTCATTTCATATAATATGTGAATGAGTTCTGATCAGGAGAGCTGGACATAACTGATGACTGAACATGTTTATTTAAGTGTGTGTTTATGAGCCAATTGCAACAATATACATAAAGGGGCCAATAGGAGGAAATTATGTCATGTGTGTCAAAAAATGTCAGTGCATTTCAATTAAAAAAATTATTTAAAAGAAAATAAATACCCATGCACTCCCAGAACCCCTAAGAAGTTCAATATTTAAATATTGAAAATATTTAATAAAATATTTCAGCAATGTCTCGGTCGTGCATAGTTTTGTTAGACATTTTGTTAAGATTTTTATTACAGCAACATACTTTACAGTTATCAGGGAGGGAAAAAAATAGTGTGGTTCTGTCTCTTCCCTGTCAATATCATTAATATATTCCTAAAAATCCCTAATTTTGTATGTATATGAAATCTAAATGCTGGATGCTGATGAACAATTAAGACATTCCATATGCTCCTTTTCACTTTACCTATAAATCATGTATGGCATGAACCAGAACAACATGTTTATGGTCTCTACACAGGTACATAGAGTTCTACCAAATAATATTGAAAAAAGACATAAAATGAGTTTGACATTCCTTGCAAGGGGGCAACTTTAGGAGGCCAAATTTCATCTGGCCTTACATTTTAGCCTTATTATTAATATACTCACTGCAATTCCAATGTTAAATTGATAATAAGCTTGTAAAATCTTACTGGCTGAACAGAGGCACCTGAAAAATGAGAGGATTATATTAAGAGTCCTAGTGAGAAAATGGAGATTTTTGATTTATGGGCTCTGGGAGAGGTGGAAAAGTGACATTATGGAAAAAGTCATTGCACAGCATGGCATCAGAGAGGTGCTGAGTTTATTACACACACACACACACACACACACACACACACACACACACACACACACACACACACACACACACACACACACACACACACACACACACACACACACACACACACACACACACACACACACACACACACACACACACACACACACACACACACACACACACACACACACACACACACACACACACACACACACACACACACACACACACACACACACACACACACACACACACACACACACACACACACAAGTCTCATTAAGGCTTCTTGCTCAGTGAGATGAGAAGAGAGGTCAATCACATTCAAATGTCTTTTCACACTATACCATACTTAACCAAGGTTGAGGTCAGTTATTAAACCTAGCTCAATGTAGTATGACACAAAAAGGGACAGTCCACTCAAAATTATAATCATGTCACCATTTACTCACTAATTTCTTCTTAATGGTTCTTTCATTGAGCTTTTGCATCTTTCTTGATACTTAAACTTAAGTCCCCAGTGAAAATTCAATGTAATTGTTTGGAGAATCCAACCAGCACATCAATAAAAAACCTTTTACTTTTGTGTTCCAATTATAGTCAAACTGGTTTGGAATGACATAAATGAAAATGTTCATATTTTAGTGACCTATTGCTTTAAAACAGTGGGTCCTAACCCTTAACGGTACGCATTTTGGATTTCTTCCTAATCTGACACATCCATTTCAGGTCTTGGAGTTGCTCCTAAGGAGCTGATGAGTTGAATCAGGTGTGTTTGATTAGAGAGGCATACAAAATATGCAGTGTACTTCTGGCACACCAGGACCAGGGTTGAGAAACACTGCTTTAAGACAAACAGACTGTACATGCTGACAGTTTCACAGATAGACGAGAAGTAGTTATAAATACAGATGCATGCACATATTCTGTTTATCATCTTCTATCGACTGCATATTTACAAAATCAACTTGTTAATTAGTTGCCTGAGCATGTAGTCCATCAAGTAGAATTTTTATTTTTTTCAATATGATAAAAAAAAGGTCCAATGTGGTCAGAGAAACTCCAATAGATAGAGCAGAATGCAGGTATTTGAAGACACATTTAATACAAGTTACACTATTTTTAAGTTTAAACAGTATCTTAAAAACACTATGCTCATGACAGAACACTACAAAAATATAATAATAAATGAACAATGAAAAAAACAAACAATGCACAACACAACAAAGATGTCCGCATGAACATGTTTGGTTTTAGAAACAGTGCTTAATATCTAAATAAAGTAGTTGTCTAGTGACCAAGCTGACTACCCTGGCTTAATTACTAACCTCTGAAAATGACTTAAAAAAAATAAAATATAGTAAAGAAAAGCTAAAGTAAAATAAAATTGCAAACAGTAAATAAAAAAAAAAAAATCAAGGATTTTTTTGCAAACTATCAAACAGCTAATGAGATCATGAAGCACTTTAAAAATGATTTAAAAAGTCCTGATAATTGATGTCACAAATCAAACAGCTGGAAATCGACTACTGCGGATTAACTACCAATCCTGGATTAGCATTAAATGTGAAAGGCTCAACAAATCTACCATGCATTTTGCCACATCAACAAAACTAAACATACACAAAGCACAACATTTGATTTACCAGGAGCTTTAAGGTTTCTGTTCATCTCTCTCTCAGAGAACAAAGCTTTCTCTATCCTAAGCCAAAGAAAACCAAAGAGCGGTTCTCTCGGATAAATAAACTACTCGACGACTCAAAACTGCTAATACTCTAACTGACAGTCAAAAGAAATCTGTCGACGGCTGGCTCGCGTCCAGCCTTCGCATGCTCTGGCATATCCATAAGGTCGTGGTGACTGATTAGTCGCCGCTGGTATGATCTGGTTCATGTTAACTAGTTCACGGTGTTATGCAATACACTGCTATATGTTATGTGCTATATGTATTTGACATGCACAGATCCAGACCGAGTCCGCTTTTTCTTTAAAGCAATACTAATTCAGTCCTACTATTATGATTAAGACGGAAGGTAGAAGAGATGGGGGGACGTCAACAAAGAGAAGTGTGGGGAAAGAGAGAGAGATTTCTGTTTTCACAGCTGGGCTGAAGTCTTGTTCCCACCCTTTCTGACAGCAGTTCCCCTAAGGCGCCTTGCGTTGGCTTCCTCTCAAACACACACACACACACACACACACACACACACACACACACACACACACACACACACACACACACACACACACACACACACACACACACACACACACACACACACACACGCGCAGCAGAAGCATGTCATCTTTACTGACCTCGCAGAGATTTAAACACCTTTTGCTACACCGCTGGACAGCGATCGGCTCCAAATGCCTCCACAGTCTGTAGAGCATAATAATTACATCCTAAAACCTGAGTGTGTGTGTGTGTGTGTGTGTGTGTGTGTGTGTGTGTGGCAGTATGTTACTGTATTTCACCATTTTTCAACATATCCAAATAACAGAGCTGATCATCAGTCATTCCAAACTATCTGTTGTATAAAAAGCATAAAGTACTTAGTACTTGATTCATGAGACTGATAGGCTGTGATATTAAACATTACTTGAACACGTAAAAATGTCTGAATGTCAGATATATCAAATCAACTGGCATCTAGAAATGAATGACGCAGGATCTTTTCTCTTCACAAACATAGTTTTCTTTGTCGTTTTTGATGTTTAGTAGTGTTTTGGTCATTTTTAGTGGATGTATGAAGTAGTGATCGACCGATATTGATTTTCTTATAACCGATACCGATTATTTGCATGTTTATGTACCCGATAACCGATATGCAGAACCGATATTTATTTACTGTTATAAAGTAAATAAATAACAGAGTGAAGTAAGTCCATTCTTCGCTTTGGTTTTTCCTCCTTTCAGTCATCTTAACAACAACAAACAACTGTTGAAAATTAACATTTTCATGTAAAATTTTATCTTAAAATTACAACAATAAAAAACATTTTATTTATAAAAAGCATCATCAGCAACACTGATATTAACAATAAGCAAAATAATGTCTAATGTTTTCAAATGGAGAAAATAAAGGACAGAAGTCATATCAACTTCATTTTAAAACTACAGTTTTAGGTTCATGAGCTGTTTAATAGACTAAAGAGTGAAAATAATTCACTGGATAATGTTAATTCACTGAATAATATTCTCTGGAATATTGAAATAAGCTATAACAAACAAAACATCGTATTTTATTGCATTTCTTAACTGGCATGTTTTATCAGAATTATTAAAATGTTTTTGTCATTCTAAATTATGAAAACTGCTGACAGCGCGGTTTATCTATTTACACAGAACTATACTCAAACTGCGATCGCTTGCGGAGATAATAAATAATTAATTTCGATAGAGATGTATTTATTTAGATGTTTATTGGGAAATAATGGTTCTATAGTAAATGTTAATATAATTTAGCGTGTTTCAAACGAGTGAATCTTGTATAAAGTTACATGCGGTGGTCGTGCTGGAG
Organism: Ptychobarbus kaznakovi; assembly: GCA_027422405.1. NCBI lineage: Eukaryota > Metazoa > Chordata > Actinopteri > Cypriniformes > Cyprinidae > Ptychobarbus > Ptychobarbus kaznakovi. The sequence goes on along the minus strand of CM049800.1, from coordinate 2,549,289 downwards.
CTTCTCCTGAGTGAACAGTGTCCACTGCTCCAGGTGTGTGTGTGTGTGTGTGTGTGTGTGTGTGTGTGTGTGTCCACTTGGATGGGTCAAATGCAGAGAACACATTTCACTGCTGGTTATACTCTGTATAATTATGTATGTGACAAATAAAAAATATATTTTTTTTTTTTTTACAAAACCGATATCCGATTATGGTAAAATGCTTAAATATCGGGAAAAATATCGGTAAACCGATATATCGGTCGATCTCTAGTATGAAGTCAGTTCTCCTCATGTTCACACAAGTGTACTTCATCATGTTGCACAAAGTCCTCATCATCATTTAGTAGGGGCAATAATAGAAAGAATCATCTTTTTAACTGACCATGCAGTAGAGGTTTTCACGGGTCCACTTGGACCTGAAAACCTCGGGTCTCTGTCTCTCTGTTTTTTCCAAATAGACCAGATAAGAACCAAATTCTTTTCAACTGTCCTGGATGCGTACTTGCGAGTTTGTGTTATTTTGGGAAATGCGCACAGAAAAGGAAGAAACATTGGTAACCTCGCACACAGAAATCCATCTTATAGATATGAGATCCATCAGGAAAAGCCACAGAAGTCCGTTGCCGGAGATGAGGTAAATAGTGTTACAGACAACACTAGCATATCTATGATTTCTAAGGCTATTTCATTTTTATCAAGCTGTCATGTGTATTTTTCCAATCCACTGGTCACAGTTGAAAGCTGAACTTGTATCCATCAGGCAGGTAACAGTAATACTAATAATGAAATGAAAGTAATAGAGCAGCGGCTAAATCAGTCAGAAGGACACAGGGATTTGCACTGTTTACATTCAGGTCCAGTCGGGTTCAAAAAGAAATATCGTCAGTTCAAGTCGGACTCGGGTCTAATTTTATTGGGTCTGTCTCAGGTCGGGGCTTTATTTTTCTAAAAAGTCATTTATGCACGCTGGGTTCGGGTTAGAAGTGACTCGGGTCAATTTGGGTCAGGTACAGATTTTAGGACCTGAGAAGACCTCTACCCTTCAGATTCTCTCCAGGAATTGTCCTTGGTCGAGAAGTCAGTTTATGGTAAACGCAGGAATGCATTTATAAACACCAAACATGTTCCACAACCACAAAAGTACATCATGATCATTTTAATATTCATTTTCAACCATATGTCTATTGTTTTATCATGTAAAATGTATTTTTGTAACACATTTAGCTCAGATAGTGTGCTAATGCACATATGCATTCACATTCAGAAAGTCTGAGTTTGATGTTGTTGGCCAAAATGATTAGAACACTATATTCTAACCACCTAAAAAATGGGTTTAAGTCAGTTATTTCTATCTTTTGCTGTAGTGTGTCAGTAGAAAATATCAGTTTACATTTCCAAACATTCATTTTGCCATTAATTGAGATGTTTGTCTGCCAACAGCCAGTGCTCCACACAGAGATCTGATCTGATCATCATCAGTGTGTCTGGAAGTACATGAAGAAACAGAACAAACTGAGACAGACTAAATCCAGAAGAACTGTGGCAACGTCTCCAAGACGCTTCAAGAGATCTACCTGCAAAGCTACAGTACTGTTAAATGTTTTAGAAACTTGTGTAAAAATGCTGTAAAATGAGAATACTGTCAATGATTTCTTTATCAATTAACTTCTATTAAGTAAATTAAATCAACATCTGTTGAGAGCATCCTTTGCGTTTAAATCAGCTTCTGGATTTAGTCTGTCTCAGTTTGTTCTGTTTCTTCATGTACTTCCAGACAGACTGATGATGATCAGATCAGATCTCTGTGTGGAGCACTGGCTGTTGGCAGACAAACATCTCACTGGATTATTACAATTAATGGAAAAATTAATGTTTGGAAATGTAAACTGATATTTGCTACTGACACACTACAGAAAAAGATACAAATAACTGACTTTTTAGATGGTTAGAATATAGTGTTATACTCATTTTGGCCACCACTGTATAATAAATATATTTTTTTTATTGGGGTTGGTAACTTCTTTTATGTTTTTGAAAGAAGTCTCTTATTTTCTTATACTCACCAAGGCTGCATTTATGTGATCAAAAATTCAATAAAAACAGTAACATTGTGAAATATTTTATTATTAACTGTTTTTTATTTTAATATATTTTCAAAAGAAAATATTAAAAAATACATCAAAATGTTTGAGCTCTATTGATAAGATATTGCAAATTGACACTATAGTTTACTGGTCAAGCAACCATGGTTATCAGTCAGTGGTGGTCTCATCTCAAAATGAATGAATGAATGAATATATACTAGATGATAGACTAGCACTATTCTGGATGACAAAACACAAAAAGCACAAAATACTAATGGCAAGGTGTTTCAAAAGTGGCAGTTGAATCAAAAACACATCTACTCACTCCCATAATCTTGCTCCTCTGCTCCACATCCTCCCACATGGAGTGGACGATGTACCGGCACATGTACTTCCCAGCTCTGCCTTCCTGCCGCATCCGGACCAGACACATCCTGTAAGAGCAGAGCAGAGCACTGTCAAGACAGCCTGACAAGCCGAGTGCTCTGCCAGGATCTGCATAACCAGGACACTTAAGAGATCAGCCAGAAAAGGCACTCACGTAAAGGAACAGTCTGGGTCAAATAGACAGCATCGATGGCCTGCTGCTGATTACCATAGAATCTCTTTTTTACAATTTGAGGGACATATCCATTTTTTTCACAAACACTGTCACATGGCATTGGTTTCCCTCCATTTTTACATTTGCAACTACTCCTTTACAAATACTGTAGGCGATAAGAAGGTGTGAGGATGTATGTATGCATGAATGGATGATGGTGAGTTTTCTCTGCACAAACTCGTTAGTTAGTGATCATGCAGATGCACAGAATTTAATCATAAATTAATGGTGGCGGTTTGGTGCCAATGCTCTGTACACTTCCAGGCACATAGTCTCATTCTGACGATATCACATATTCACCAATCCTGAACACCTGTGCATTGGCATAGGTGACTTTGGTGAGGAAGATGATTAAATTAAAAGATTAATTAAATACTTCAATGATATTTGTAGCAGCATCCATATTGGATTAAAATTTTTATTTTAAGAAGTATTAATCAAATACTGAATTAAATAATGACATTTGTAGTAATGTCCACACTGAATTAGACCCAAAATTTTAATTATATATATATATATATTAATCTACAGTTCTATATAATTAATTAAATTAGCCAAAACAGTAGAGAATGTACAAAGAAATCTGGATATGGAACATTTTTTAACAAATGAACAATGATATAAAAAGTTATTAAGAAATATTTTATTAACCACTTTAGTAACTACTTCTAAGTAACTAATAAACTAAGCAAAGACAATAGAGAAAGTAAAACAATTTGGAAATAATTATTAATTCTGGCAATCCTGAAAATTAGGAAAAAAAATAGCATACAAAAAGAAAATCAGATTTTAATTTCAAAAGAAAATCCAACATTACAGAATAATGGATACACATTTTAAACAAAGTAAACCAAACAAACAATGTTTTAAAACCAGAACAAGTGTTTAAAAGCACAAACATTATTGCAATCTCTATTGAAAAAGAGTCCAAGAGGTTGTAGGACAGGTTTCTATTATTAAAACAACATTGAAAACAACACAATGCTTTACTCTAGTGGTTTTCAAACCTGTCCTACAAGCACCCCTGCCCTGGACATTTTGTTTGTCTCCCTTGTCAGACAGACCTGATTCAACTCATCAGCTCGTTAGTAGAGACAAAGGCCTAATCATGATTTAGAATTTGCATGACACAATGTTGCAAATATGCATCCAAAAACTCACCAAACGTGGAGCTGTGCCACCAAGAACCAGGAGTTGAGCGTGTCGGGGAGAGAGCACTCTGGGAGAAAGAGAGGGAGTGCAGGACATCATAAGAGAGAACGAGAAAGCATGTAGCCAAACCAATGCAAACTTGGGCTCCGATTCCAAAACCGCTATTGGGTTTACACCTGTTTTTTCCTCAGCTAAAGAAAACAACATAACACAGCTGTAAAGTGCCATATAAATCTTTCAGGTGCTGCTGAAAAGGTCCCTTTACGCTCATTTCAACGTTTCGGATAAAGTGAAGGGTGTTTAGGAGTTCTTCAGAAAATTAAAATGAGCATGACATAATACGGTCCGAGTGTAAAAAACACAAAGATTCAGGACCAAAAATACTTACTTTCAAAAAACTCGTCATAGTTGATTCTTTCTACACAGCATGTGTACATGCGCAAGGCAGCTATCTTAATTTTCTGCAAAAGAAGAGAGACATTTGTGACACACGTGATCAAAAAGCCACTCAATCCGGTGTGATCAAAAGCAGAAACTGATGAAATTGGCCACGACACGGCAGTGTTCACATTTTCAGTCTGGTCTACCGAGCCAAACATGTGCCCCAAAATGAAGCAGACATGCTGAAGTTTTAGACAGCCGTGTGATGCTGATGACTCTAGCATGGAAGGTCATCTCGGATTTCACAAAGTGTGGCCCCTGCTTTTGAAAACACAAAACAGGTAGCGGTACAAGATGAAGTCATCATCCCAGCACCAAAACATAACAGTGTCTACTTCAAAGCCGAGCTGTTTGAGGGGTGTGGAGGCTAACGGTGCCAGTAAACTACTAACTTCAATTATAGATGCAAAAAAATACATAAAATACAATAAAAATAAATTTTTAATATCCTATATAGCATGCAAATAAGCATATTTTTTAGATCTATTAATTAAAAAAATCCAAATTTTTAAGGACTATTCCAGTTTTTCCAGTGACATTTTTATTATAATTAAGCAAAACGTCGAAATAAATTCTCTATAATGCAATCAATGTGTCTGGACATGTTTGAGTATTTTTATACAAATCATTATTCTCAAAGGTGACTATCACTTTGTTCTCATTACTGGAGTAAAATAATGCATTTGATTATATTAGCAAATAAATACTTTAAAATTTAAATAACCTCAATATGTCTATTAAATATCATAATTTTTTACCACATTGCACTGACACAAACCATTTTTTGCATTGCAGTAAAGAGAATAACAAGAATTAATAATGAAGGTAATTCTAAAAAAAATGAAGTTGGCTAAAAAAAAAAAATATTCATAATATTTCAGCAAAATAAAAAAAATATTTAAGCAAAAACATATTTCACTTGGTTTTGGCATGAAATATAACCCACACATGTCAGTTTTTATGAAAAATCTATATAAAAGGGCACTATTTCATAGAAAATTGTTTAGTAACACTAGATTTAGAGGTTGTTTCTTTACCCATTTATTGTATTTGAGGGGTCCGGTGAAGCCCATGGCCTCAATCAGTTTGGTGAAGGCCCCCACCTCTTCATCTGTAGTCTGTGGGGTCTCTTTAACACTATGCAGCTTGTAGCAGAATATGGAAACATATCTGGCATTAGAGCTATATAAAACACTGGCATAAACACATGGGTGTACAAAGACATATAAACAATACGTCTATGAAAGCAGGTCACAAACTCTCTCGCATGCTAATACAATACAAAATGCTTTTGGGAAATACTCTCTCAGTTATAAGATGCATTTTGAAGGATCTCTTAGGCCTTTGGTCTTTAATATTGACAAAAGGCCATTAAAATGTCAAATCTATCAGCAATTCCTGTTAAAGATCAGCATTTTACAATAATTTCCAGCTCAACCTGGGTACACTTTATGGAGTCACTGCAGTGAAATTGTTCCCTCAAGCCACCACTATGGATGCAATAAAACCCTCCCAATGATTTCTCACCGGGATTCCATGTTTTACTGCAATGATTAGGAATACTGACTAGTAGAAGTTTAGTAGACTATAATCAGCACTTGCCCTTTGGGGTCGTATAGGGAATGTTTCTCAAGGTCTTTAGACTTTTGGAATTTCAGAATCAGAAATGAAATTAGTTTTGTAGAAACATATCAAATGTGTCTCTACATAAGTTTATTTAAAACTAAAAATTAGGCAACACTTCAGAGTAAGGCTGTGAAATTAATCAAATTCGATTAACATGCGCATCTCGACAGTAAAGCCGGTTTCTTGATTAGCAGTAAATCTCCATCACCTGTTTTCAGACGGAGCGGCAGTTAATACACAGAGCCGTAGTTCACTGACAAGCTACGCAATATTGCATTCATAATCGAAGGCGATTCGTCTGCGATTACAAACGTGATATGTCCTAGCTTGTCAGTGAACTACGGCTCTGTGTATTAACTGCCGCTCCATCTGAAAACAGGTTAATTGCACAGCCCTACTTCAGAGTGAGTTTCATTTGATAATATTATTTAACTAGGCCTACATTAGTTAACATCAACAATAAAAATACTTATAAAGCATTAGTTAATGTTAATTTCAACATTTAAAAATACATTTTTAAAAATACAAAAGCTGTATCCGTTAATATAACATAATGAAGGTGAACTAAAACTAACCAACAATGAACAGTTGTATTAACGTTAACAAATACTGTAGCAAATGTACAACATATACAATACATCACACATAATAAATGCAAACAATAACTTGTGCCCAGGGACATAAAGATTGCTCATTGTTAATTTTAGCAATAACTAATAGGACCTTATTGTAAAGTGTTACCTAATAGTTTTGACTTGTCTAAATTTCCATATAACCATACTTCCATTTGTGTTTTTTGATCACTTAACCATTATGAAAAAACATTCATGTTTCACCCTAAAATCAATACAAAATCATATTTTTTCAGAAAATAATGAAAATTATTCAGGTTTTTCGCATTATGTCAATTGCCAATAATGTATTAAGAAATATAATTTTATCACTTTTGTGGTAGAAGTCATTTTTATCCACAGTGACTTTATTTTTATTACTGTAATAAATTCCGTAATTATTAAATAAATTCCGTAAGTACCGTAATATATTCCACCTAGTTTAAACGGATTAAAATTCTATGGCCTAAAAAAGTTTTCAGAAAACACAAATGTTCACTTAAGCTACTTTAAGACAGGATTCCTTAGAGACAAATGGAAACAGAGATCAGAAAAGACATGACACACCTCTCTTGAGCTGTGAAGAGCTCGGTATTGTGAGTGATTGGGGACGCACACATCCGCTGTTATCCGGCAAGCCACCGAAGCCCTGGACTGACACGCATCGTGTTCAATGGCCTGGGAAGAAAATATCACATCTGACAACTGCTTTCCAGTCTAGTTTGAAAGAAATACGGGTTTTGACTTCTGATTATCCCTTAAGTGGTATAAATATGACTAATGAAATCATGTTATAAAACACAATATTATATTACACACAATTTTAGGAATCAAGTTTTATAGAATTATGGCACAATGCACTGCTAATAACAATAATAATTAAGAGATGCACTAAAATGCACTTGCACATCCATAATAAATAAGCTATATTAAATGCATATATATATATATATATATACACACACACATGTAAATATTTGTCACTCTACATTTTCTGCATTTATGCATAATGTCACCTGGTGTAGTAGAAGTACAGGTTTATGTAAGACTGTTGTCCATCATTACGTTTGAAAATGTAAATAATACCTTCAAATAATATTACAATGTCAGTCTTAGAACGACAATGAGAACAAAGTTTTAAAGGACCCAAATATAAAGTACTTAAGCGTTGTTATTGCCTCTTTTGATTCTTAAATGTCTATAAATTACCTTTCCGAGGACAGCTCTCGATGCTGAGGCGTTTAATAACTGTCTAATGGCGGACTGCAGCGGTCGCCGATACATGATTCCGCTAAAGATACAATAATGAGGTATTACTGTAACTATAAAGCAGGAATCAGTGGTTGTTACTATCTAACACGTTTTGTAACTGTTGTTTTTGTCACTCCCCCTTTACAGCAATGTCAAAGAATCTGTCCCGCACTTAAAGTGGTCCGTGTGGAAGTCATCGCTGTGGAATATAGTTCCGCCGATGGGCGGACCATGTTTGGCAGTAAAAGGTCAAGGTCAAGGTCAAGGTCAAGGTTTCTTTATTCGTCACATACTAAATTATACAGGGTATAATCAGAAGTGAAATGTAAATCAAATCAGGTTTGATTTGAAAAGCCTCACAAAGTAAGCATATATTATTGCTTTGCCATTATATTTCTCTCTTCTAGTCTTGCCCCCGAGAATTCGTTTTTTGTTTTCACCACTTTGTTACTGGACCGTCCTACCTAAGGGAAAAAAGTCACAATAGGTAACAAATACTTGAATCATGTTTTAGAGTAGACCAGCTATTTAACTACACTTACAAAAGTGCCTGTACAAACATACTCAAAGATACTTAAAGGGGTAGTTAACCCCAAAAATGAACATTCTGTCATCATTCACTCAAAATGCATTGCGTAACTGAGAGAATATCTTCTTTTGTGTTCGGCAGAAGAAAGAAATTGATACAGGTTTGTAATAGCTTGAGAGTGAATAAATGATGACAGAATTTGCATTTTTGGGCGAATCTCTTTAAAAGAATATTACCATGTTACATGCCCAAAATACCTTGTAATACCATTATTTTTGTGCCGTAGACCAGCTACTATTGTAGCTATACTTTTTATAATAAGTACATAAATTATGTAATGGAAAAAATGTATTTGACAAAGATGAAAGGGAGTTTCAAGCATAAAAAATGACATTTAATACAGCTTTAATAAAAAAAAAATACATTAGCATATGTTCTTTTTAATTTAGTTTTTTCCCGAGTAAAAAATAATGACTATCATACATTTTTACCATGATTTACAAGACCTCCGCTAAAATTCAATTCAGCGTAACAGTAATTCGTATATCAAAAACATCTTGTCAGTATATATTTAGAACAAGAATCATTAGATGACATTATAAAACTCTACTTACAGATCACAGTTAAGCCCCCAAATATAATTAACTGTAATATTAATTATTTACCAAGCTTTACCACTATCCTTCAAACCAGTAGGTTTTACCCATTTGTCAGAAAGTAGTTTTAAATAATTTAGAAATAATATTTTTTTATGATAATTTTTTTTATTTTATATATTTTTATAAGTACATATCAGATTATGCTCTTCAATTTTTACATTAATATATATATTATATATGTGTGTGTGTGTGTGTGTGTGTGTGTGTGTGTGTGTGTGTGTGTGTGTGTGTTGTGTGTGTGTGTGTGTGTGTGTGTGTGTGTGTGTGGTGTGTGTGTGTGTGTGTGTGTGTGTGTGTGTGTGTGCGTGTGTGTGTGCGTGTGCGTGTGCATGCGTGTGCGTGTGTGTGTGCATGCGTGCTTGCGTGCGTGCGTGCGTGTGTGTGTGAACTCAAATCATACATGATTCTCTATGTGGTTTTTGTTCTTGTGACTGAACTGCATTGCAGAGGGATATTTAGCATTTTGGCAGCGACAGGTGAACTACTTGATCTCGTCAGACAGTGGCATGCTGCTGGCAGGCCGCTAAACAGAGAAATCACATCAGTCGAGATGACGAATGGCTGGCTCTAGTCTGTTCTAAAGATTAATGTTGAATAAGTATCTGGCTTTACAGCTCCCGAGCCACAAAGTAAGCAAGACTTAGCATTGCTGCGTCCACTAATTGTTCAAAGTCACCCGGGCATCGGGGCAACTTCCTGCCTGGCTACATCCAAAAATCACAAAAATATGTAATGTCCCTTCTGCATGAACGGTTAAGAAAAATAATACAAGAAGCCCCCCTGTATGGCACCCACGTAAAAGTACCAAAAACACTCGGGCACGTTGAAGTAGGGATGTTTTCTCAGCAGGGACAGATGAGGTAATGTTTGAGTTGTCTTTCCGAGTAACTGTTTATGCTAGGTGAGAGGTTCTTCCTCATAGCTGTGGCGTTTTAACTTAAATGTCACAAGTCCCTCTGTTTCTTCACTCTGAACTCAGGAAGGAGAATGTCACCGTTATTAGCAGTGAAATATTTGTCTAGCTTTCACTGCTGCACCTTTATGTCTTCAGGAAACAGGAGGGGGGGGGGGGGGGGGGGGGTAACATGGTAGTATTATAGCTGGCCTCTTGAGGAACTGCCTGAATGTTGTTCATCCCTATGTCACCCCTCCCTGAAAAAACAAGCAAGCAGTTGGGTGAAGTCATGCGGGACAGTGATGTGAGTACAGCAGTTTTGCTTCTGCACAGATTAAATGTCATTTGTGTAAGACCTATGACTAATATACAGTTCATAATGAAAGAATTAGCCCGTGCTTCACTCAAGGTCATATAAAAAAACTACTGAAGCCTGTTTATGCATCAGAGTTATTTTATTTCTGCAATTCTATATCCCAAAATGTGGAACTTGTATCTCACAATCATGACAATCATCTGTTTGCAACCTAATTTCTTACATTTTAAACTTTATTTACTTTTTCAGCTGCAACTTAAGCTTATGTTTGTGACTTTATTTCTTGTAATCGTGACTATTTCTCTCAGTTTTCACTTTAATTAGTGCATCTGTAACTTTATTTCACACATATCTCACAAATTAGACTTATCTCACAATGTAACAATATCTCAAAATGTGACTTTTTTTGTGTATCTCACCACTGCAACTTAATCATACATTTGCATCTTTATTTTTCAGAATTGCATCTACTTCTCAAATTTTTTACTTTAATTATTGCATTTTTGACTTTTTTCATAATTATGTCTCACAATGTCACAATTTCACAAAATGTGACTTTGTATCGTACAACTGGAACTTAATCTTACGTTTGCATCTTTATTGCTCATAATTGTGACTATTTATTATGTTTTTAACTTAAATGATTGCATTTGTGACTTTATTTCTTATAATTTTTATAATTATGAGTATTTCTTGAATTTGCAACTTTATATCCCACAGATGTGACTTTATATCTCTATATAACTGCAACTTAATCATAAGTTTGTGACTTTACTAATTGCATCTTTCTGACATTTGCAACTTCATTTCTACTGCGACTTTGTTTCCCATAAATATGACTATTTCCAATGTTGACTTCCTTGCAGCTATGACTTTACATCTTACAGTTTCTATATTTCTATCTCACAATGTGACTATTTCTCAAAATATGACTTTATCACACACTTGCAACTTAATCTTACATTTGCATCTGCATCTTTATTTATTCTTGGAATTGTGACTTTATATCTCAGAATGTGAATATGTATCTAACTGTTTAATTCTTGCAGTTATGATTTATTCCCTCATACCCTCATTTATTCCCTCATTCCCTCATGTGACTTTTTCATTCATCTCATAGTTATTTCCATTTCATACACTGTTCACAATTGAAAAAACACCTAAAGATAATGATACAAAAGTCGAGTTTTTACAGTGGCGTTTACCTTTGTGAAAGTTTGCACAAAAACCACAGCACTAAGGTGTTGTGGGTGGTTGCCAGAGGATTTTTTTTGCAACCCGTATGTCTGATTCATTCATTTTAGTAGCACGAGGAGTTGTGGGATGAATCACACAAATGTATCCATGCATCTCTCACCTGGATTCAGATTTCTCTCACAGTTGCACTGTTGTACCTTAACCTCTCTTAACCCATTGATTCCTTGAGAGGGTTCATTCTAAACTCGGCTCGACTCAATGAGAACATTTTTCTTTCAGAAAATAGAATGGGCCTTTTTCCTCAAGTGAAGCGAGGGCTGCTTTCTCCAGCATGTTTGGATTAATAAGGAGTGATTGATGAAGACAGGAGAGGAAACATTCGATTCCTGCTCCGCTCCCGTTCCTGTGAGAAAAACCTTGGGAAAGAGAGCTATAAATAAGAAGTGTTGGTCCATGTGCAACGACCATCTCGCTTCGGCAAGCCGTGTGTGTGTGTGTGTGTGTGTGTGTGTGTGTGTGTGTGTGTGTGTGTGTGTGTGTGTGTGTGTGTGTGTGTGTGTGTGTGTGTGTGTGTGTGTGTGTGTGTGTGTGTGTGTGAGAGCGAGAGTCAAAGTGTGTGCACGTTGTTGGTATGTCAATTTGGCATGAAGGACAGACTGGCGACAAGGTTTGGAAACAAGGCAAGGAAAATATTGACCAATCATGCACAGCAAATGTCAATTCATAAGATTCAAGTGTGCTCTTTTCTGCAGGATTAGTCCATTACTCAAACATTGACAATGAGTTGAAGCATGTTAATATTTTCTACATTAGTTTTTACCTATACAAGTATATATTTCTTTCTCCAGTATTTAGCTCCCGAATCACCCAGAAACGCATCATTTGTGCTATAAGGTTTGCAGACCACACAGGAACAAGGAAATATGTAAATACATGGTGTCTACAGTCGGTTACAAGTCATAAAAGCATGAAAAGCCTGTTGCTACAGCTTGGTCCGCTTTAAGGGAACATCACAGTTTCACAAATGTTGACTTGTCCTAAGTGTACATCGATTCTTTTTTTTAACTTGACTGAAGTACTTGTCTAAAAATGTGGCTTTTATTGTAGTTATCTAGAAACTCTGAAGCCAAAATCAACAACAAAGATACCAAACCAATCATGTTTTGGCATCTGAGGTAATGAAATTTGCAGCTAAAACCGTGACCTTCTCCATAAAGTCTAGTTGCACATATCATAAAAAGGCAGAACTCAGCACTTGCGAAGTTGAAGGGTCAGCACATATCATTATATTTCACCCATGTGACACAGACGTAGGTGAAACAACAAACCCGGGCCTAATTAGCTGCCCTGTGTGTAAAGTTTAGCCTTAGAAAAATAAACCCCCACCATAAAGTGGCTGTAGAGTTGGGGGTGCAGCGTAGTGAGGAAGGGTGGAGGTGCCCACAAGCAAAGATTTCCTGAGTTCAGAGGTTGGCGATTTCATTCTAGAAGTGCTTTCAAATGGATTATTTTTGTCACTGCTGATGTAAACAATCAAACAAGTGTTACCACTGAACATCTTGTTCTTGACAGCTGTGTTAACAAATTAGCATAACAAACTACAGCTGGATAAACTTGTACCGAAGCCGCTTTAACATTGATTTAAATGTGCTGTCGTATATGTGATACTCGAGAATTATAAAATTGACTGCACATGTCGGCGCAGCTTAATGATGTTAGCATGAACAAAAAAGGCCTTTTATTTTTATTCACTGCTTACAGTTGCATTGGTAAAAAGGCCTGTTTCAAGATATATTTGATCGTTTAGTTATGCATTTGGCAGGCACATTGCATTCAACTATGCATTTCTTTTTCATTTCATGCATTCGCTGGGAATCGAACCCATGACCTTGGCATTGCTGTAGCGCTGTGCTTTACTGTCTACAAAATAAACATGATTTACCCTACATTATTCATTTGAATATTATTCATTGGTGGACATAATTGCGAATTTAAAAAGTTTCATTTTAAATGAAATGAAATCAAAATGCAATAGTTTGCTTTTAAGATAATGTTATGAATTCCTTCGAATCTTTAAGAGCCAGTTTCACAATCCAATCAATTCCCAAATGATAACGTTAGATCAGCCAAAAACATTCTTGTTGAAATTCCTCTTTCACTTGGAAATATATTACTGTTCAGAAGTTTGAGGTTGGTAAGATTTTTGTTGTTGTTGAAAGAATGTGATGTTTTTGCCATAAAGGCTGTATTTATTTGATGAAAAAAACTGTAATATTGTGAAAACATTATTGTAATTTAAGTTGCCTGTATCATAATTTATTCCTTTGATGCAAAGCTGAATTTTCAGCATGATTACTCCAGTCTTCAGTGTCACATGATCCTTCAGAAATCATTGTATTTGCTGCTGAAGAAATATTTGTATATGATTTGTATCAATGTTTAAAACAGTTGTTTAGTATTTTTGTGGAAATCATGATACTTTTTCAGGATTCTTTAATTTTTTTTTAAATAATCTACTTGAAAGAGAAATATTCTGTAACATTATAAATGACATTATTGTTGCTTTTGATCAATCTTATGTATCCTTGTTCTTTGATCTGTACACACTGTGTTCAACTTGAATGTGTTACTTTTAGTAACGTACAGTTTTCCCAGCGCAGGATCTAGAGTCTAGACTGATTAATAGCCATGGATTGCAAGCCCATAAACATGCATAGTACATTAGATTCATTTTCGTTTTCAGACACTAAAGCAACATTAAACATACATTTTATCAGTGAGTGATTTCGGTATCTCCACCAGCTGAGCAAGAGGAAAATTAGTCGTGAGCAATGGCATAGATTTGTTCTGAGTCATGTAGAGTTGAGGCGAGCAACATCGAATATTTCACACTAAAAAGGAAACTTGGAAAGGTTGAGAAACGCCAAGAATCTACATTCCCTCTCGAAACGTTGGTGCGAGGTGAAGAAAGGTTAGCACGGGCCCTAATACTTCTTTAATTGGTTGATTTCAAATTATATTTGCATTAGTTTATAGCTCTCAAAACAATCGCCCCAGGGCATCATAAACAACAAAACACTGGCAAACAATTCCAACGCTCTCTCGCAAGTTAAATCTCGGAACTCGGCATGCTGTGTAAAGTTGGCCAAAGTTATGGTGAGGATGTTTGGCAGGGCCAGTATTGACACTAGAGCTACTCACAACATGCCTTGTTGAATCTTGGAGTGCTATGGGTTTCAGTTGACTGCAAAGGTCATTTAGGTCCACCCAGTTTCCCAAGTGAGTATATAAGGGTACCGCTCAGCTATGTGGCACTGGGGCTTTATTATTATTTTTAGAGGTGGTATAAATGTGACGTTTCACCTCTTATCCACCCACACTAGATCGAGACTACGGCTGTGTTCATATCACAGTTAAATGTGGCATCTTTAATTCTGGTCTAGGCCACTTTCATTAGTGGAAATAAATTAGATATCTATCAAATTATTTTGCCATGCAACTTCAGTGTAAAGCCAATGAAATATAAAGCAATGAAAACTGATTGTAGAGATAATTGATGGCAGTGGTTTCTACAATCTACTTGAGACTCACAATGCTTTTGGGAAACACAAGGCAGATTGGTACTTGGTAAATCAAATCAGTGATATTGGCCAATAGTTTATTTTATATTACATTTATTTTAGCTAGGATACAGTAAATGACCAAACGTGACAGTAAAGACGTTATATATATATATATATATATATATATATCATGGTTTAGACAACTTATATTTCAACGTTGAAAGTAAGAAATGTTTCTTGAGCAGTAAATCAGTATATTAGAATGATTTCTGAAAGATCATGTGACACTGAAAACTGCACTAATGATGCAAAAAATTCAGCTTTGCATCAAATTAATAAATTCTATTTTACAATATATTCAAATAAAAAAACATCTATTTTAAATTATAATAATATTTCACAATATAAAAAAAATATATTTTATTTTGGATCAAATAAATGTAGCCTTGGTGAGCAGAAAAGTCAATTCATGTTTCAACTTATAAAAGTCAAGTTATGTTTAAAAACATAAAAAAACTAACTGACACTAAACTTTGAAGTGGTAGTTTGTTTACAAAAATAAAATACAGAATGTGTGTAAATAAACATATGCATTTTTCGTCTAGTAAACTTGCCTCTGGTGAAGTACAGAATGCAGCACGTGTGAAGACACCAAGGCCTCGCACATGTTGCTATTCAGTTGTACACTGAATGAGAAAGAAACAAAGCAAAGGATGCATTTGTTCAGAGTTTCCTGGCGTGCCGCCTGTCATGCTTAGGTGGAAAGACATGTCATAAACACTCTTCATAATAAAAACCACATCTGAGAGACACTAACCTGCCATCGGTGCTTGCACACCCCTGAAAACCAGGCTGTTCAATCAAGAATAAATCCTGAACAGCCAACAGATATTTTAATGTTTTCCAGTTGCACCATCCTCTGCGATTTAAGGCAAATTTTCGACACAATGATTAGGGCATTTCAGCGCATACAACACTTTTCTCTCACTCTCACACACAACTTTTCCCTGAAAGTGCCACGGCCTGCCAACAGCCGCTCCAACACGACCAATTACTTCAACATCTCGCCGCGAAATTGTATATCGCACAATTACTCTACAGAGAATCAATTAACAGAGTTCGGTGCTGAAAGCCGAGATGCTGAAAACAGTGCTGGCGGGAACGTGTTTGTATGCGTCGCTTAGCTTGGACTGAACGGTGGCACGGCCACGCGTGTTTTGCTTGGCAGCCGCTGCGGGCCTGTACACAACACGTAGCGCTGACCTCATATCTTTCATGTATTTGGTAACACAATACCAACTGCGCGGGGTTTAAGGGCCTCAGAGAGACCGGCAGATCTGACGCGTTGCCCGGAGCTGTGCAACACTCACTGAGCACTAATTGCGAAGCATAACAGGCCTATTTGTGAAAGCACATGTAGTGCACGAGGTGTAAGTTAAGTGCTGTTGAGAGGCGTGTGGCTAATGAAACGCTCAACAATATATCAGCGTCTATAAATCATTCGACGTACTACCACAATGTAGCATAGCCTAAGTCTTGATATCATTACCTTATCAAATGGACATATGATTTATTAGAGACACCATCATATTTAGGAAAGAAACTGCAGAAATACAATATTAGAGTTAACATATGAAAAGAAAACGGTATCTTGGAATTACTCTTTCATGAGAAAATAAACTCTGTTTGAAAAACATCTCATATTAAACTACGATGGTTTTACAGTATTACAATAACTGTATGGTGGCGGTTTTGGCATAAACTGTGGTTTAGAGAGATTTTTCAGCTCCTTGAAAAATTGACTTTGGCAAACATACTTTCCTCCTACATACCACAGTTGCAGTTCTAGTTACTACAATAAAACTGTGGTAACTCAGTATTAGTCACTACTGTCATAAAAATAAATTAAACAATGACAGAAAGATTCTGAAAGCGTCTGACTCTGTTTAAAGAATATCTCATGTTCATTTATTTAGGTTTTGGTAGTAATAACAATTGCTTGGTATTTTAGCAAAACAGTAGTTACCATGGTGTTTTTTGTAGTTTCACTATGAGCCAAGTGCAAAAGGCATTTATGATTTTTTTTTATTTCATGTGATTGTTGCTACATGGTACAAAATATTTGTAAAAATGGTAACACTTTACAATAACAGTAAACAAAAAATCCTAATATAACTTTAACATGAATTGATGATGAGTTAATAAACACATGAAGTCATATGACTCAAGTTAACCTTAAGGTTAGTTTTTGATTAGTTCATCGTCATTAGTTCATATTTAAGTTATAATTAATTTAGGTATTAGTAAAGGATTATTCATGTACTGTTATTATACAGTGTTACATTAAATGTCAAAATGCTACAGTGAAAACCTTTGGTTAACTGTTTCCTTATCATATACAGTGAAAAAGCATAGATATATTACCTTTTATGTAATTTTACTGTAAAATACTGTCCAATTTATGGTTTATGGAAGTTAAAACTATGAGTTACCATGTAATTTACAGTGAAAAAACACTGAAAGTACACTGAATTTACGGCAACCACACTGAAACAAATTTGGTGTAGAAGAGTTTTCACTCAGATAATAATAAATAATACATTTGCTAGTAAATTTCACAATTAATTGCAAAGAAAAGGACTAGTAAAACAGTGAATTAAATGTGAAAATTTGAAGTAGATAGCATTATTGTTTTTTAAACATACTCCAATCATTTTTGTAAACATTGTCACTGTATATTTTACATTACATTTCTAGCAACCACACTGAAACAAATTTGGTGTAGAAGCAAGTTTCATTACAATTCAAAATTGTAAATAGTAAAATTGTTAGTAATTTTCACAAAGAAATAATAAGTAACAGTAAATGTAAATATTCAATTCTCAATTAGAAAGACTGAAATAGTATTTTCTTGTAATACATTAATAATATTGGTTTAATTTACGTCTTTGGAAAAAAATATTATTACAGTATTTTTTTATGCTGAATTTCTGGCAACCACACTGAAACGAATTTGAAGAAAGTTTCACTCAGAAGTTGTACATTTGCTAGTAAATTTTACAGTAAATTTCCAGCATATTTTTATATATTATCTCCATATTGTTGCCAGGTTATGAATAAACAATTCAACAATCCCAATGGCCACTCTCGACCCTCTTAAACGTCATATAATGGCACGCATCTGTTTACAGTTTGTAGATGCTCTGGTTTGGCTGTGGGCATCTGAGTTGCACTCTGCTCCCTGCAGCGCTGTAGGAGGCCGACGCTACTCAGTGGCTCCTTGTTTAGTTGCTATTTTATTACCGCTGCCTGTTTTTCATTGAATGTCCCATCTGACTCTTTACAGTGGCAGCAAACAGCTCCCAAATGCAACACTAACGTTCCACCAACGTGGGACAATGCTGTTCCAGAGGAGAAGACATCAAGCAGGCCCGTTTAGGGGCTATAACGGGAGGGCTTGAGCTACTCGATACCCCCCTTTAAGTACCAGGTCCACATTTCATACCCTGACTGGTAATTTAAACTCCAAAACAAGAGCGCAGTCTCTCTAAATAGGCTACTAACAATATGGTGAGTTATTTAATAGCTCAGTTAAACCTTCAGGCGACTTGCTGTTCCTTCTTTTCTCATGTGGTTGCATAACAAACGCCCATATTTTTGTCCTACCAACTTCTAAAACTCTTACCCAAGGCCTATAAACCGCAAGGAGACGTCTTTCTCATCTAATAGCACTTCTGATAATAAAACGCCACACTTGAGGAAACGACGCATTGGTATAGTAAAGTTCAACTAGCGAGTGATGTCAGGCAGGGTTCGGGAGGCGAAGAGCTTGTAAATGAACACAACTGGCTCCTCAGTTGAGAATGACAGAGAGATATCTTACTGTCCTGCCATCAGAAGTAGAAAACGAGTGTAAACGCTGAGCCGCTGCTGGCCAGAACAGAGAGAGCCTTTTAAAGGGCAGTGGCAATAAATTGTGGTTTTTGACGTTTTGTTTTCTTTGCGTCGTTTGTTCAAAAATAATGATGGGGAGCCGTCTCCAGAAAACTGAAAAGAGTCTTTCTGAAGACGTTTGCTTACCAGGGAGAATCTTTGCCAAGTATTGAGCGCAGCCCAAACCAACCAACTCCTGCTAACTAGATTTGCTAAGGTAAATGGGAGCGGGTTTTGCCTATATGGGTTTAGTGTATTATGGTTGCTAGGTGGTGACTTTGGCTTAAAATTGAAAAAGTAAAAGAATAAAAAATGTGACTTCCCGTGCAGCGATACTGATCCATTGATCCAATGATTCAGAGTCAATTATTCAATCAAATGACTTGCAAAGTCACTTTTTTTATGTGCATCATTTACATTTTTTGTGTTTTCATGCAGCATTTTTCTCAAAATTTTCATAAAAACATGGATGAAAATTTTTTTTGGATGATTGGAAAAGTAAAAGCACACGTCTGTTTAACAAACTGCACAACTGGTATCACAATGAGGTATCTTTCAACTTTAGATTTAATCCAGTGGTTCTCTAACTTTTTGACTTTCAACTCTGTTATCTAACAAAATATTCAAAGGCCCCTCATATATGTTAATATACATAATATATATATGGTGGAAATATTATTTTTAATATATATATATATATATATATATATATGCTGATTAAAAATAATATTTCCACCACTATGTTCTGTTGTAATTATGACAAACATAACAAAACTGCTTGTTTTCAATATTGTTTTATTAACAGAAACTGAGTGTCAATATATTAAATTAATTATTATTGTAATGATAATAGTTTATTGTTGCAATGAAATAGGAGTTACATTTTAATACAAATGTAAAAGTAAATATTAAGTTTACACGTTGATTTTAAAGCATTTTAATAACGCTAAATTAGTTTTTTATATAACTTAATTGATATAATTTTAATTAAGTCATCCTGCACCTCCCTTATTAATATCTGATTTAATAGTTGCAGTTAAGGGTTTGTTTAAAATCCTAACCGAAAGCATAGTGAAAATAATAGTGATGCTTGCCTAATAACATTACACCACTAATAATAATTCACCCTTTATACAATTTCTGTTTGTATGATCTAAGATTGTTAAAATCGCAGAAACGTTACATAATCTCTCTCCATTTGGTGTCACTAAGGTCTGTTCGTCACTAACTACGGTTATGCCATGTGAGGGAACAGGTTTGTAATATTTTATTTTCGTTCATTTTTTCACGATTAGGTTGATTCTAAGGTCACCACAGTTATAAAGTTTCCGGTCAGATGCGTTCAGAGGTGCATGACCCTCCCTGGAGTCTGAAGCGGTTGGTGTTTGCAGCACGGTGCCCTGCAAAGTGAAAAGGAAGGCGCAAAGTAATCAAAATAGCTAAACCCTTCTGCGTGAATTTATTGGGCCGAGGTAAGCGCTCTCAGCCTCTGCTGAGTCATTAAATGTAGAGCTGATAAGTTAAAATGAGTAGAGGGACGATGACATCATGACAGGGCTAAATGGTGTTTTATAGCGTTTCGTTTTCGCTTTGGCGAGAAGCGTCGGGTTCGGACGGAGGCTGTCTGAATGATTGGGTGGGAAGGCGCTCATGTTGAGTTGTGTGTGTGTGATTGTGCTTTTGCTTTCACACAAACCCAGTGATATCTGATTGCCTGTCATACACATAAACAAACATAAGCATCATATGTCAGTCATTCACTTCAGAAAGGACCCGTCAGAACTCATAGTGTTAAAGAGAAAGTGTGTAACTTTTGTATCATAAATAGAATTGCAGAAATAATGACAGGTTTCCTCGTATATTCCCCTTGTCTTCCAATGTTTGTACAGTCTCACTTCAAACTCATTGGTTGAACCAGTTTCTTGTCCTCTAAAAGCAACCAGCCTTTTCAAGGTAACCAACCAGGTCTGTGTTTATGTGCACATGGTAATGTACATGACAATGCTAATGTATTTGGTCTTGGTGGAATAGATCTGCTACGCTGCTGATGCAGAAGAGCAAGTACCGAGACTTGCAACTGTCAATACATCCACAACATGCTGCTGTGAGCATGTAAGAAATACTGCTGCTGCACATATATCATACATGAAATACCCCCCTATAGCATACATGAATCACCTCGTAGCATATCTATACAGGTGGAGCTGGGGAAGGGGGAGGGTTTCTGAAGCACGCTGCGAAACTGCTACAACAAGCACTAGTCATATATTTGAATGTTGAGCAGAGAGCTCATTGGCTACCGATACAGAAGAGAACCAATCAGCTGTGCCCATGTGATTATGATGTCATTAGGTCAGACTGAGTTAGACCTATCGGACTGCTCCATCTAGAGTTTCATGTCAGAACTCTGTATTAGTATTTTCTTATAAAACATACTCCAGTAATCTTTTATTTAATCTAAAAAAATAGTAATAATTACAGAGCAGGTTGAAACAATTTTACTCAGAAATGTCAAAGAAGAAGCAAGTAACAGTGAACTGAACATACAATTTTAAAGTAGAAAGACTAACATATTACTTTATTGTAAAACATAATCTTCTTCAGTAACCTTAGTTTTATTTGCATCTTTGGAAGAAAAATTAAGTGTAGAAATTAATTTGCACATCAGAGAGGTTATATTTTAATATTTTCTGACAAATGTTGCTATTTTTATTTAAGTACTCAAAATAATGAGTGCTTACCAATGCAAAACATACCACCAATGCTAGTGTTTTAAAGGCATTTGCTGTGGCGTTGACAGATGGTTTCTAGGGTGCTTTGGATAGATTTTCACATCTTTTATTGCCTACAAAGAACAAATTGTTCATCTGAGTAAAAAAAATAGCACAACTTTTCTCAATAAGTTGCATAGTTTAAGCTAACAGCACAAATGGTGCAGAATGAGTTATGTGTCGAAGTTAGCGATTTAAACAAGCTTGTAATCTTGTCATGAGCACTAATGATTATATTGTGTATTGCTTAAGTGTGCTCTATTGCCTTTTAATCGTTTAGAAGGTTACGCAATTAGCCGGCCTTGTTTCTTTGTTTTAATTCATCGTTTATTTTCCTTTTCCAAATGCTGAGCGCATTGTGATTTAACATAAATTCACATCAGCTGCCGTCTTGACATGTTGTTTATCTCTCGAAAAATGCAACGTCTTGAATTATTTACGCGATCTTTTGCAAGAACCCGCTTCGTTTACCTTTCATTGTCTGTCGTGTTGTAAATTGTGTTTGACAGCAGAATTAGATTAAAATTCAAAGGCTTCCTCTCAGACCAGCACAAAACCGTGTATGACAGCTTGTGTTTGGTTTTAGGTCCGTTTCGAGAGTGATGGCTTTCTCCGTGCTGTTTAAGAGAATTCCGTTACTTCTTTTCGCCATTGGCGTTTACAGTGGTTGAGTAAGAACCAAAGTTTCAGAAGCGGACGCCAAGAGTCGTGCATCAGAGATGTGCAGGTGTGCAAAGGCCGGGCGATTTTTTTGGTTTTAGCTTGCATATTGTTTAGCATATTGGCAATTGTTAAGAAAGATGATAATGGGAACATAGCAGGTTGTCCAAATCATTTAATCCAAGCTGAATGCCAAGAACTGTAAGTCATTTTGAACTTTACTGGCAGTCCCAATACAGTGCTTCTAAACTGAACTATATAAATGACTCTAAAGGACAAGTGAAAACCATCGCAACGTTTATTTTACTGTTTCAACTCCACATTCCTCTGTATTTTGCAGGATGTCTGTTGTAAGATCTGCAGTGGATTACAAGAAGACAGAGAACACACGGTGTGTATTAGCTTATCTTCATCTTTATCATCACCTTCATCTTTAAAAACACTGATAATATTATCAGATCCAGCTCTACTCTACACACGAACAAAGAAATGTTCTTGCTTTTCATTTCTGCCACATTACATCTGCACGAGCACTAGCTGAAACAGTCACTTGATTTTAAAGCGAGCAAGGAAGGAAGGAAACTCAGATTTTATGGTTTGCGTTTGGGTGGGGGGCAGGTGGACGTAGCCGCTCTTTCAACCTATAAGCCACGATGGGACGTTGTAAGTGATTTGAACGCCGTGTTTGTTTATAGAATTTGATCTAAGTTCATAATTAGCTTAAACCTGATTAGGCAAGAGCTGAAGAGAGTACAGCTGGAACTGCTTTTTGGAAGGAAAAATAAAAAACTCAGTTTTTCTCTCTCTCTCTCTTTTGCAGACAGAGAAAGCCAATGTTTCTAATTCCATGACTGATGGAAGTCTGTTGGAAGGGAACTTTTTTTTGGAACTATAAGTAAGAGAAAGAGTTCTTAAGAAAATCCTTTAATTCCTTGTGTCTTCTGTGGTACACAAATGAGACTTTTTTAAAGAATGTTCATGCTGTTCTTTTCAAGAGGATGAAAATGTGCGGCGACTATGACATATCAAACTCCAAAAAGGACATAAAGCACCATAAACGCAGTCCATTATGACTCAAGATGAGTTAAAAGTCAGTGTTCGCTCATTGCATTGTGTTCTCATGAGAACCAAAGGTAATGCTTGGTGAGATTTTAATTAGACAAAGAATTCAAGTAATTTTAAATTAGCATTACATTACTTACTCACCAATGGATCCTCTGCAGTGAATGGGTGCCGTCAGAATGAGAGTCCAAATAGCTGATAAAACCATCTCAATAATCCACAAGTAATCCACATTACTCCAGTCCATTGATTAACATCATGTGAAGTGAAAAGCAGCATGTTTGTAAGGAATAAATCCATCATTAAGACGTTTTTAACTTAAACTGTTGTTTCAGAGTTCTACGAATTCGAGTCCTCAAGTCATAAAACTATTTTCTCCAGTCATCTCATCTGAATCAGGTGAAAAATGTCCACAGATCAAGCACCGTTTACAAGCAAAAACAGTCTAAAACTATATTCTTAACAAATATGTTATTTTGATGTGAGAGAAGAACAGAGATGGAATTTTTCACCGGAGGAAGCGTTATAATGCGTATGGACTGGTATTTTTACTAGAAGCAACTGTTTAAAGTTAAAAAATCTTAATGATGGATTTGTTTATACAAAACATTCAGCTTTTGGCTTCACAAGATGTTAATTGATGGACTGGAGTGCTGTGGATTATTGTGATGTTTTTATCACTCATGGACTCTCGTTCTGACGGCACCCATTCACTGCAGAGGATCCATTGGTCTGACGTGATGCTAAATTTCTCCAAATCTACTCTGATAAATAAAACTAATTTACATCTCGCCTGCGGATTTCAGCAAAAAAAAATTTTGGGGTGAACTATTCCTTTAATGCATCATATTGCATTAAATACTTTTCAGATTTGAATGAAATGTATTTCTGTACAACACTTCTCTTAAATCCCTTGCTCTGCTACTTTGAATTATTTTTTTTTTTCAGACTGCTCAGTCCAGCTTGATTTGACTGATGAAGTGTTTGAAAAAGAGCTTGTTGAGTAGAGCAAAAATGGACACTTGTCAGCTTGTAAAAGGAGAGAGTGAGACAGAAAGACTTGCGGGGGTTACGGCGAGTTCATAGCACTGATCTCTGGTCAGTGTTGTGTGTTTCAGGTGTTCTCAGTCAGCACCATGGCTCTGTTCTCCCTTTACTACTTAGTGGTCAGCGGTTATGTGAAAGGACTCCTTTCTTTCAGCCTGCTACTCCATCAACCCCCTGCTTACTGGCTCTCTCTCTCAGTCCTGTTACACTGCAAGGATTCATATAGTCACTGAAACCAAGCCAACCAAACAAAGACATCAATTATGCTGCTTTGACACTCCAGGTTTTACTTCAACACGCACATAGGCACATATTTCTCTAATATCCTTCCATACTTCTCTCCTTCCCTCCTTTACACCTCTTATGTATACAGAACAGGGGCTGTCAAGCTTCAAAAGAGACTGAAAAGCACCATACAAAGACTGTATTCCCAGAGAGAAATTCACTGAATAAACTCAGTGCTGTTTGCATTGTTAGTTGCGACTGTCAGCATGCTGTTTGCATTGTTATTCAAATTCAAATTGCAGCAGCAATGAAAATAGTCTTAGTTTTATGAATAAATCGAAAATTAAGCCAACTTACTAAATTTGGCATGTTAGAAAAGAAAAACTAATTTAAATATAGATGATGCCAGGTTATACTGTAGGTTTGGTTAACGAATAAGACTTTGCATTAATAGTTTTATGTGAGAAATGGGCAAAATTTTATGTGTAAAAAAGTACATTTTATCCAGGATATTTTTGTTGCAGATACTGAGACATTCTACATAAAACACATAGTATTCCCTCAAATGTTGTTGCAACAAGTCAAACACAGTTTTCTGAAGAAAATGTTCATATTAATGCATATTTTTGATTTGTTAAGGGTTTGTTTGTTCCCAGTGTAACGGAGGCCAGCGAGTAGATGCTGTGCAGGTAAAGTGGCTGCAGCCATTTAGCCTCCTCGTTAGAGCATCCGCTTCCCATGCAGGAGATCAGGGGTTCGAGACCCGCTCGGGAGCAAGGCGAGCGGGGACCCGTGAAAATGGTGCCGTGACCCAGATGGGAGTGAGATTTAGGGGGCTGAGTGTAATAAAGTCCAGCGAGTAGGTGCTGTGCAGGTAGATCTCAAAGAGACGCACTAGTGACAGACTCTAGTGGCTGCAGACATTTAGCCTCCTCGTTAGAGTGTCCGCCTCCCATGCAGGAGATCAGGGGTTCGGGACCTGCTCAGAGCAAAGCGAGCGGTGACCCGTTACAATGGTGCCGTGACCCGGATGGGAGTGAGGTTTAGGGGGCTGAGTGTAATGAAGTCCAGCGAGTAGGTGCTGTGCAGGTAAACCTCACTCCCCTGATCTCAAAGAGACGCACTAGTGATAGACTCTAGTGGCTGCAGACATTTAGCCTCCTCGTTAGAGCGTCCGCCTCCCATGTAGGAGATCAGGGGTTCGGGACCCGCTCAGAGCAAAGCGAGCGGGGACTGGTTACACAAGCATGCATTGCAGAACAAATACGTTTATTTAGGATTATTGCTATTTTCATGCTAATTCATGCAGATTTTGTCATGTATGATATTTTATACATTAACATTCAAAAGTTTGGGCTTGGTAAGATTTTTAATGTTTCTGTAAGAAACTGATGCTTACCAAGGATGCATTTATTCTATCAAAAATACAGTAAATACCGTAATATTGCGAAACATTACAATTTCATATGACTGTTTTCTATTGCTATGTATTTTAAAATGTAATTTATTTCTGTGATCAAAGCTGAATTTTTAGCTTCATTACTCCAGTCTTCAGTGTCAGAAATCTATTTTAATGCTGAATAAAGGTATTCATTTCTTAATTTTTTTCTGCCTTGTAATCTTATCAGTTTATTGCACCCTTTCTCAATAAAAGTAATTTCTGTACTATTTTGTATTTTATTGACCTAAAACTTGTTTTTGTTAAAGATGGCAGAGTCAACTAAACTGTGAATACAAGTATAAAAATAGAAGATTAACATTTAATGCGATGTGTTTCTAATTGAAAATTTACTACATCAAAAATCCATAGACAATAATTTACTATCTGACCAAGACGAAGTAAAAAAAAATAAATAATTGCTTGCGGGAACTCAAAAATTTTAAGGCATCATTTTGCCTTGATTTGAATTTTCTCGGTTTCTTTTTTA
The DNA here is from genome assembly GCA_027422405.1 of Ptychobarbus kaznakovi. Lineage (NCBI taxonomy): Eukaryota > Metazoa > Chordata > Actinopteri > Cypriniformes > Cyprinidae > Ptychobarbus > Ptychobarbus kaznakovi. The sequence continues at coordinate 2,522,756 of CM049800.1, read as the reverse complement.
CAGTGTGGAAATGTCAAACCTGGCATAGGATGTCTTGAGGTGTCATGTTTAAATGCATACAAGCATAAACACGATTAGAGAGCAATACCGGAGGGCACGTTTACAGCAAATACCAACTTAAATTTCAGTCTGTTCCCCACACACAGCTATCATATGGCTTCAGAAGACTGCTTTAGGAATTTAGCGCCTTTCTCAACTGATCCTCAACACTTGTCACACCTTTCCTTTTCTTTCTCACGTTCTCACTGGCTACAGCATTGTTGTACGAGTCTCCATCTGGTTTCTATTGGTGAAGCTGAGAAGTCCAGGATGGAGTAATTGGCTATTGGCCAGTGGATCTCTTTGTGGGAGACAGCGGACTGAGAGATCTGGACTCAAGGAGTCTGGGAGAGAACAAAACGGTGTCGCACCAGGACCACTTCCACTGTATTGGATTGACAAGGATTGATACTTGGCCAACAATAAGAACGATATATCAAACTATAATGCAGTTCATATACACAAGCAAATTAGAGCTGGTGAAAAGTGTAGACTGGAGCGGAGCCAGTGGTGAGATACTGTTCTGTGGTTGTGATCGAACCCGCTGTTTGTCTTTCCTGGTGTGTTTTGTGGTTTTAAACTAAAGGATGACCAACATGAGAGCTTAAAGTCCAAATGAAATTGAAATACAGACAGACGTTCTAGATTTTGAATTTGCATTATGAGGGCAAAACTGTCTTGTAGCAACAATGAAAATGATTTTTCAGAACTAGAATGTTTATGTCATGTTCCGGAGTTCGTTTTGAATCACTTTTCCTGTTTTACTCAGGACTTGTGTTAGTCCTAATGTAACTTTATGTAGTTTTTGATTAAACCGTTGTGGGTTCGAAATTGTTCCCATAAAGTAAATGATTACATGAGACAAGGATTTGCAGGAATTGACTTTACGAGCAGATGGCTAGCAACAATTTTTGCTTGTTAAACAGGAAACCTGTATTCTAAACTATTGCTTCATCTATTTTTCTGCATAAAACTCGATGCAGACTGTAAATAAACCTCAGGTATGTCTGTGAGATGAGCACAACTACAAGTACTTCTATTGTGCTAAAAAAGCTTTAGCATTCAAAATAACGTATACTTCTCAGTTCTTCTTATAGTTTTTCATTTCAAATTGTAATTTTATTATTTCATTTTACAATGATTACTTTCTTACTTATCATATTTCTAAGAACCAAAGTACCAGAAGTAACCCCAATATTCAGTTTTGTGGTTTTAGTGGCCACACAATCTTAAATATGTAGTTAGATATACATAGCAAAGAACATATTTTTCTTTTGATTAATATTATTGTTATTACTAAGCTCTACTTTAGTAGTTTAACCCTGTCAAAATATGTTTGAAATATTTGTAAAAGTTTCTTATGCTCACCATAACTGCATTTATATAAAATAAAAAATAGTAAATGCAGTAAACATAATAATATTGTTAAATATTATTACAATTACTTTTACAATAAATTAGATTTTACCGTCATTGAAATACTATTATAGATTTGTAGGTTGTCATATTTTCCATTGGAAAAAGTTTTACTAATTTTGTGTTTGTGTCATTTTTATTACTTCTTGTGTTTTTAAAATATGTCTATTATAGTTTTTAGCCATTTTTATTTCAGTTTTATACAGTTTTTACATCATAAAATAAACGAAAATGAGAAACATATTAAAATAATAATATTTAATTATATAAAATTATTATGTCAGTTCATGTTACTTATTTCAGTTAATGTTAATATTATTTCATGTAATGAAAATGTTTTTTATGGTTTTAGTTTGATATAATAACCCAATAAAACCCTGATTATAATTTAAAATACTGTTTTCTATTTGATATATTTTAAGATGTTATTTTGGTCTATTTAATGCATCTTTGTGGAATAAAAGTATAAAGTCAGTCTGAACAGGTGGGAGACCAGCTAAGGCTGATTTGAGCAGGGTTTTCAACAGGATTGTTACGAGGTTAAAAGTCGGTTCTAAACTATCATTATTTGTGTATACAAGTTTACTGTGCTTAGTGAGGTCCATATATATGTAAACATAATGAAACACACTTTAAATCCTGAGGTAAAAAAATATGTAATTTCCTTAAATATGATGTCAGAAAGATCAAACTATTACTCTAAAGCCATTTGTAATGGTATGGCCCAGCTTTAAGCGTGCACACTATCCTCTGATTCATTCTTCTTGTATCTCCTCCAGGAATACACGACTGTTGTTTGTTTGCTCGGATCAGAGCATCTCGTGAATGGTTACCATGCTGTGTGTTTGCGTGGCTGTGTAGAAAAAGTGTTTATGTGTTGCGCATGTGGTAACGGATAACCAGCGCAAAAGTCAAGATGTGTTCAGGTATCAGGTTTGAGTCATTTCGCTTGTGTGATCAATGCAAACATGAGTCAGCTAATAGAGGAAGACGTGCTGTGGATGTTTGCTGAAGACGCTCACGCTCGCCTTTGATAGTGCATGAGACAGTTCAGGATCCCTAAATGACCTTATCTTAAAACGAAACCAGTCGCCGTTGAGGTGCAGCAGTTATAGCATCCATGTGGGAATGAAAAATCTCTGTTAAAATCGCTATATCATCTCAGGTTTGTCTCAGAGGACAATAAGGGGAGAAAAAAAGGAAAGAAACGGAAATGACATGATGTGTGGCCAGGTATGGTGTCCCATACTCAGAATTTGTGTTCTGCATTTAACCCATCCAAGTGCACACACACACACACACACACACACACAGCAGAGAGTAGTGAACACACACACACCGTGAACACACACCCGGAGCAGAGGGCAGCAATTTATGCTGCGGCACCGGGGAGCAGTTGGGGGTCCGGTGCCTTGCTCAAGGGTCTCACATCAGTCGTGGCACTGAGGGTGAAGAGAGCGCTGGTCATTCACTCCCCCCACCCTCAATCCCTGCTGTTACCGAGACTCGAACCCGCGACCTTTGGGTCACAAGTCCCAATAAGAGCATATTTAATCTTACGGTAATCTTACATGTCTTGAGTATGCCGTCAACAATGCAGTCCACATTACTCTATACTCTTTATGATTTTTTTGTTCTAAGGAATTCTGAAGAAAAAACATCTAAGACAAAACATACCGTTCAAAAGTTTGGGGTCGGTACGATTTTTTACTCACCAAGGCGGCATTTATTTAATCAAAAATATGGTTAAAAACAATACAATTGTGAAATATTATTAGAATGTAAAATAACAGTTTTCTATTTGAATACATTTTAAAATGTAATTTATTTCTGTGATGTGAGCTGGATTTTCAGCATCATTACTCCAGTCTTCAGTGATACTTCAGAAATCATTCTAATATGCTGATTTGCTGCTCAAGAAACATTTCTTATAATTATTATTAATGTTGAAGGCAGTCGCGTAGCTTGGCCCGGACCCACCCACTTTCATCTGTGCCCCACCCAATGAGAAGTTGGTAATTTTCCAAATGGATGTAATTTATTAAACTATACTAATAAACATCTTATTTCGTCTTATTTCACAAAAATATAAAACGCTTGTTTTCATGGTCAATTACAGGTCGTTTCTTAGTCAGATTTATCGATCGGAAACTTCTGAACCAAGCGTGTTTGAAGCATCATATTAGCATAGGTACAGTGTTTGATCCGCTAGAAAGATGTGTCCTTTGTGGAAAGAAACACATAAACTTTGTGCTAGATCCTGGTCGCCACAACAAACTGCATAATTTGCAGCTGCGCTCATTTCTGCGGTCCTCGATGTGCGTGAACTGACAGAGACATTTGATTATGAAATAATCAGCGAAGCCCACACTGAGGTAATACTTTTTGATAAACGTCCTTTGGTTAACGTTAGTTAATGCATTAACTAACATTAGAAATGCATTCGTTACCGTGTTTATTCATCTTTGTTCAGGCAAATGATAACAGATACAACTTTTAATTGTAAAAATATCCTACATTTTGAAATGAACATTAACATAACAAATTACTAAAGTTAATGCATGCTTTAGAAGTACTGTGTAATGATCCTTGGTGCTGTATTTTTTGCGGCAATTTGACATGCAGTTTTCATATGCTACACTTGGCCCACCCACTTAAACATGTCTGGCTACGCTAGTGGTTGAAAGCAGTTGTGCTGCTCAAAAATACAGCTGTTTTATTAAATAATCGTTTTTAACATTATAAATGTCTTTAATGTCACGTTTGATTAATGTAATGCCTCCTTGCTGAATAAAAGTATTCAATAAAACAGTCCTCTTGTTCATGGTGATGACACATTTGAATCCAGCTTGCCTCATATTTCATGTCATTCTTATCATTTTTCTACTATTTACTATCGTTACTATATTTCTGAATATAGGCAAAAGAAGGAGATAAATGATGTAATTTTCTTCAGAGAACTACAACGATCATGCCCACTGAAGAAGTCCAATGAAGATGTCACACTCTTTACTCCGTGGTCCAAACACAAACCCCTTGTATCACAGACATACCCCGTTCATACTCTGTGCACATATTTGCTAGAACATGGTGTTTTAATAAACAATATTTATTCATAAACCTTTATCGATAAAGGACAGACAAATGTTTCACATTTCAGTTTAGAGGGAGCAAAAGGAGTTCACAGACGAATCAAGGTTCAAGGTTTGTTTATTCGTCACATACTAAATCATACAGGGTATAATCAGAAGTGAAATGCAAACTTCTAATCAACAGTCTAATCAAATTCTGAAGAGTCTAGAAGAACATTTTAATGCTCTGAGCCTGATCTTAGAACGCAAGAGACTTAAAGGGATAGTTCACCCAAATGAAAATTCTGTCAATAGAAAAAAAACATTTTAGGCAATTTACAAACCCCAGCTAGGATATGTCTGGGAAAAATGGGATGTATGATCACCCTAAAGTAGTCCTTTAGCACTATATTACAAGTCTTCTGAAGACATACAACAACTTTGTGTGACAATGACCATTTCTATAAAGGAATTGTTCACTCTAATATTATAATTCTGTCATCATTTACTCACCCTCAACTTGTTCCAAACCTGTAGGAGTTTCTTTCTTCTGCTGAGCACAAAAGAAGATATTTTGAAGAATGTTGGCAGCCAAACATTTGACGGTAGCCATTGAGTTCCATGGTGTTTTTCTATACTATGGAAGTGAATAGCTACCTTTATTTGCTGGAGGTAATGGCTGAAAAGTAGTTTGGCCATGCAGGCACTGAACATAATCAACAAATCGTGGCACGTGAGAAGACAGGATCTTCAGAGAACGGTCAAAGCTATACAAATCTACATGTATGAAGACTGTAGAGATCATGTCAAAAGGAAAAAAGCCTAAATCTAGACATTTTAGGCAATGTAGAAATTCTGTCCAGGACATGTCCAGGAAAAAGAGAAGTATGGTCACTATAACTATTTTTAACAATTGATACTATGACTTCACAAATGTAAGACTTTCTGATCCAATTTAAGACATTTGAAGGCCTTCATTTTGTGGAAAGGTGAATTGAAACTTTTTAAGACCTGCAGAAACACTGCTTTCATGTTTTTACTGCAATTTCATGTTCTTTTTGCAGCATGAAACCTCTAGTCCCTATTTCTTGTAGCTGCGTTGAAAAGAGTGACCAGCAGATTCTTTAGAATCTCTCTCTTTTCACAGAAGAAAGAAAGTCATACAGCTTTGGAACGAGGTTTGGAACAACATGAGAGTGAGTATAATGACACAATTTTCACTCAACTCTCCCTTTAAGTAAAAGCAATTGAGATCTCATTTGTGATTTTTCTGTCCAACATGAGAGAACAACAATAAAAGATCTAAACGTGAAGCATATTTCTCCTCTTAGACTCCTTTGTCTCTCCTCAGAGCAAGGACGTGCTGAAGGAAATTGCTTTGGAGAGTGCCGATATTTTCATATTTCAGAGCCAGTGTGTTTGCCTAGCACCTTGCAGAGAGAGCCAGAGAGCACTGTTTTCTAAATGACGGGTAATAGGTGAGAATGTCAGCAGATTCTTGTACTGTGTGTGTGTGTGTGTGTGTGTGTGTGTGTGTGTGTGTGTGTGTGTGTGTGTGTGTGTGTGTGTGTGTGTGTGTGTGTGTGTGTGTGTGTGTGTGTGTGTGTGTGTGTGTGTGTGTGTGTGTGTGTGTGTGTGTGTGTGTGTGTGTGTGTGTGTGTGTGTGTGTGTGTCAGTCTGGGGCCCCGCTCCATCATGAGTGAAGTTAACATTCGGTGCCAGATGCAGAAACTGTCAGCATGTTAGTCGAAGCCACGTTGCACAAAACCACGATGAACAAAAGTCGGTTCTTACATGACTCGTTCCCCCAGGAAGCAGCAGTTCAAGGCCGAGTTCAGATGAAGCCGATAAAAACACACTTAACAAGATCCCTCACTCAACTCATTCATCAGAGAGCGGCGGAGCGGCTCTACGAGTGCCACCTGTTTCTGATACAGCCTAAAAGAAAGCAGGAGAATGCAGAAATACCCAGAGACGTCAAGAACGGGAAGCTCTGACAATGAACACGCTCGGCTCTTACGTAAAGGTGTATAGTCTGTGATGAGTCAGGCTGGGCTAATTAACACATTTTTTTTTTTTTTTTATATTTTATGATATTCACAGTATTGATTTTTGTGTTTTTGCCCTGAAATGGCTTTAAATTATATCAAATCAAGACATGCTTTCCACACAAGGACAAACGATATGTGATCATTCCCATTTAATATGCACCGAACAGCAATGCTTACCTACATACTGCATGAAGACTTCGAGGAACATTTTTGAGTGACACCGAATACATATCTTTGAATCTTTGAACTGACTCAAGGTCAGGGAAATAATTAAAATTGACCAATTCTAATGCAGTCTTTACTATTGAATTTTATATAACACTTTATTTTAAGGTGTCCTTGTTACGCGTTACATGTACTTACTATCATAATAACAATAAATTATGCATAATTACATGCAAGTAACCCTAAGCCAAACCCTAATCCTCACTTTAACTATATAGCAAGAACATGTAGTTAATCAATATTACTCAGTACTGAAATGTATAATTACACTGTAACAAGGACACCTTAAAATAAAGTGTAACCAAATGCTATTAAAACATCTCTGTCCCACCGGTGCTGTAGCCAGTGTGCTATCTTCCACATGACACCTCTCTCTAGAACCCCACCCTATAATGACATCAACCAATCAGATGGCAGCAATCCTAATAATACAGGCAGAGCACATTTCTGATTGGCTAGTTTTCTGATTTCCTAAGAATTTGGTCTATAAATTGACTAATTATGCATAGATGGCCTTTTCTTTCTGCCGTTTACAGACTATAGAGGTGTTTCATTCTTACGTGCGAGTTGCAATATTCACAATAGTTAAAATAGCCTATATAAAAACACATATTCAAAGGTACTACAGTTATTCAAAAATATTCTATTTAATTTTTTTTATATTTATAAATAATTTTAATGCAGAAAATTATTTGACACTGAATAAATTTTGTATTCGGGACGTGTCAAAATAAATGTAATTTTAAGCTAACTATTTCTCAAAATTGTAATATTTAAATGGAAAAGCAATATTTTTAGTTGATAAATGTTAGTGGAACATGTTCATAGTTACTGTGATGAACTACACATGTGGTTACTTTGCCTCTATCTTTTTATTAAATAAATTCATTTAGAATGTTTCTTAATTAAAAATATTTTTTTGTAATTTATGTATTTAATTAATAAATTCTATATAAAAATTAAGCAATATTCATGATGTTGTTTTTACAATGTCAGATAATGTAATATATACTTACTATATATTAAATTCTACATTATGAATAATTATAGTATTTAATAAATCAGCCAGGCAGTCTGATGAGCTACACTTTGTAGAGGTGTGAGTCTCATGTCAAGGGTTTTAATAGAGGCCGTCTGAAGAACTGCCCTGATGAAAGCTCTTTTTGTGTGTTTTAGGGTAATAAGATGACAGCACGCTGATGTGTACGCCGGTCCCGAGCTTGTGCGTCACCGTTTATTAACTGGAGCGTGTGTGCGCACACAGTGCTCGTATACCTGTGTGTGACTGGTAGGAATATGACGGCCAATCATAACAGGAGGACTTAAGGACGTGTTTGTGTAAGCACTGGTCATTTCTCAGTGGGAATAGCCTGTGCTCCGAAAGCTCTGATTACAGCTGTTTGAACAGATGCAGGGCAGGAGGCAGGAGAAGGATGTGCAGGTATAAAGACACAGTCTGTGGAGGCCGAGACCCTGAACCGTCCTGCAAATATTATTTTTCAACACCTGAGCATTTTCTGAAGACCCGAATAATGACCTCTGCCTGATGCCAAATCAAAATTGTGCGCAGGCTAAACTGCGCTGCACATTATGCAAAATTAATATTTTTTTTCCACAAAAGAAAGTCAGTCATATAGATTTGGAACAGCATGAGGGTGAAAAGTTAAATTTTTGAGGTAAATAAACTCTTCAATGGCAGCATTTTAAAGCAGGATTTTAGAATGTAAAACTCATCCATATTTTAACTTCATATGCTACAGGGGGTGCACACATTTTACATGGGAAATGACATCACTGTGTACATGAGCGTCAGGTGGTTCGATGCCTAATGCTGCTGCATTGTTTTAAATGGCATAACTGTGTGTTTACCCACCAGGCTTAGGTTTCATACTTTAGCCAAATGCAATAAAAGTTATAACAAAACATACCTGTATTCTCTAGAAATCCCAATGCAAGCAGCACTCAGTTTCATTTGACAGCTGATACTAAGCCATGTTATTCCCAGCGGAACCGCTTTCTTGTTGGAAATCCACTTCCTTTCTATTCTTGGGGCCCAGAAGGCTTCCAGCAAAATGTACGATTGAACAATAATAAATAACTTTTATTGCATGAAGCATGACTTGTGTGATTTGCCACTCCATCAACCAAATAAACCAGCACTGAAAGAACGTGGGTGCACAAAGTAGATCCGGGCCTGAAATATTTCCGTCTGCTCCTACAGTACAATGTGCTATACATCAATGCTACGGGATGCTACTCATCTTTCAACAAGCTATACGCTCTAATGTAAATTCCGCCTCCTCAGCTCCCATTTTAGTCTGGTGTGAGGAGAGAGCGCGCCTGGCATACTACAATAAACACAATAAAACACGATGTAAAGGACAAAATAAATATTCCCACAGGGTGGGCTGCCAATGTTTTGGGAGGCTCCAGTTTCGGTCACAACTGGAAATGTACATGTAGTGCTGCAGGTGTTGGCCACATTTAAAAGAATAGAGCAAAATCAATGTCAAGGCAAAGAAAAAGACAGGCAGACCACAGTGTGTAATGATCTGAATCAGTGGATTTCAACTGGTTTTGTTTCAGAATCCAGGTTTTATCATGTATTTAATGTCATTTCTGCCAATGCACCGCACTCCCGATTTCTCGCAACATGGGGACAGAACAGATGTCAGTGAATAAATGGAAAAACAAAGTTGCTTGCATTGCTTATTTAAAAAGTAGCTCAGATATTTCATTGTAAATTTAAAAGTAATGCGTTACTTTACTAGTTACTTCAAAAAAGTAATCTGATTACATAGCTTGTGTTATTTTTAATGCTCTACCCCTCTACACTGATTGTGAGAAAGTCAATTATTTAACCCTTTACGATTCCTGTAAAATTTGCCTAAAACGCCTAAAAAAGGCATACCCAAAGTAAATTGCATGCTGTTCTTGAGCCATTTGGATGATATGCATGGTGTTGGTCTCCTTTGAAAGGTGACACTCTGAGGTTTGTTTCTCAACAGTCAGAATCACTGTAAGTCTTACTGATATTGAGTAATAGCACTTTGAATACACTAAAAAAAGAAAAAAATAATTCTGCCTGCATTTTTTTTGTAAATAGAAGCCTGCAGATGACTATAGCTGGGAGGTATGAACTGGAAAATACATTGGGATCACAGAATGAAGCCTTACCAAGCCAAATTTCGCATTTGATAAACAATATATTAGAAAATTAGTGTTTTACACGTGTTTATCTAATTTTATGTCTAGACGCTTCCAAAAAATTACACTTGGGAGACTCCAAACGACCCTTTGTAACCAACGACACATACAATGCTGTAATTCTTGAATGCTTTAATGTACAGTCATCATTTTGGGCTCTAATGAAAGGTTACACTTAGAGCTATTCAGTTTCTCATCCAGATTCACTGTCAATAATTGCTGACACATAGTAACTGAAGCATAAACACATTATAGTGACATTTATTTATAGAATCCAAAATGTGTACACTTTTAAAATTACATATATATTTATTATTTATAATCTAAATACATTTTTTCCTATATTTCTATTTCTGTACATAGTACATTATTTAATTTGTGTTTTTTTTTCTTATATTGGTGTTATATTGCATCCCTACTGTGTTATTCCTATGTATGTCTGTACTATCATGCATGTCTGCATTATGTCAACAAAAAGTGGTCTGATAAAGACACTGATTGTACATGCTGTGTTTATTGTATCTTAAAATGGTTACATAGTTTAAATCACAAGAATCTCAGCTTTCCATGGATATATGACACGTTCAACTTTTTTTTTTTTTTTTGTGTCTGACGACTTTACCCTGTCACCATTAGGCGTCCCGCCGGCGGGACGGTACGCTGGATTCTTAAAGGGTTAACAATTGTGCAACATAAGGGCATTTCTCACTTATAATAGTTAACCACCGGCCATTCTATACCCTTATAGGCAGAATCTTTGGTTATCCTGCTTTACATTTTACAGCAGTGTTCCTCAAATCTTTCCCTGGAGGTCCGATCTGCTGCAGAGTTTAGCTCCAACCCTGATCAAACTCATCTACCTGTGATTTTCTAATGATCTTGAAGACGCTGATTAGCATGCTCAGGTGTGGCTGTTTAGGGTTAGAGGTAAACTCTGCAGGAATGGCCCAGATTTGAGGATGCCTGTTTTACACTGACTATACAAGGTTAATGTTCTTCTTTGCATATTTGCTGTGACTGATTGGATGAATGCAGTGTGATCTGTTGTTAAACCGCATAAATTATGAACAGTCCGAAATGTGAAGCTATAACCAAGGATTCCCTTTACCCAGAGTTTAGAATCACACAGGGTTAATTATTTAAAGTGTCAAAAGCCCTTTTGAGACATAAACAAGCTTTATATGTGTGTAGTTGCATTTTTTACAAATTCCCTATTATAGCAGACCTTCGACCCTCCAGTTCACTCTTGTTCCCGCAAGCAGATGTGCAATGTGGATTTAGTACTAAAGCTCACACTATCACTGCTAATTCGTCTAGCCGTGACAGATCTCAACATGGTGTATGTTGTCGTTTAGTGATAGAAAATAGGAGGAGGCAGATAAAATTATCTGCCTCCTTTGGAATGCCTTGATGCGTGGAGGCAGCTGCCAAAGCCAGTGACGGAAGTCATGAAAGCATGCATGCCATTGATCCATCAGGCTCACCCCTGTTTTCTTAACAGCAGATCTCAAAGCTGGGGGTGAAATAATACCGGCCAATCTGCAGAATGTCAGCACGGCAGCCAAAACCAGGAGGTCCAGCTGGGAAGGTTATGCACTTATGACAAAGGTGGTCTTTGACCTGACCAAATAACATTGTATTGGCTGTATTGTTAAAGTTTGTCTGGCTCGGATTGCTGATGCTACAGTTTTCCAAAACACGTACTGAAGGGGAATTCATTAAAAATGATGTGTATCTGATGGTTGCGTTATTGAATATGTTGTTTTTAGCGATCCAATGTTGAAACTCTGGCCAGTTATTGATAAACCAGTACTCATTTGCATGTTATGAAGGTTGAAATTGTTTTCAAGAAACAAATTAAACTCATTTGTATGCACAAACACACGGCTCTGTAGTTACATGTACTCTTAACAGAGAGAGCACTCGTCAAAGGGTTATACTTTTGCCATAATCAATTATTATCCCTTTAAGTTAGTGATAAATGATGACAAAAGTCCTCTAAATCTTAAAATAGACAGAAACTATTCACCTCCAGATTCCAAATACTCTGCTGAACTGCATGTGTTCATTCAGGTCCTGTAATAGACATTGTGAAAGATAGAGTCTCTATACACTCTTAAAAATAAAGGTGCTTCACGATGCCATAGAAGAACCCTTTTGTCTAAATGGTTCCATAAATAACCTTAAACATCTGAAGAAGCTTTCTGTTTCACAAAAGTTATTTGTGGTGAAAGAAGGTTCTTCAGATTATAAAAAGGAAAGTAAGAGATGTTTCTTTGAATGGTTCTTTGTGGAACCAGAAATGGTTCTTCTATGGCATCGCTGTGAAGAACCTTGTGAAGCACCTTTATCTTTAAGAGTGTAGAAAAGCATTTCATCATAGTTACACGTTTGAAGGCCAGGAAGAGGTTCAGGTCATGAACTCACAGAGACAAATTAATTTAAATATAAATATTTGACATAAATGCATAAGATATAACTCTGAATGTGGAGTCCATGGGCTCTACTGGATTGTTTGGTGTTACGTTTTCTCTCTTGAGTTTTATAACCTTGTTAAACTTTATCCTTTTCCCCATCTAACAGAAAAAAAATCTTCCTAAAACATAGTTTTTTTTCTTGATCACAGCTTGCTTATATCTTTAATTCGTTTTCCAGTACATGGTATCCTATATAATATAATTGTACAGGCATCTGTCAAGGAAATATAAGATTGTGTTGGAAAAATGTTAAACATCGGTCAAGGTTTCCTTGCCAGAGTCGATAACAAGCCAACAAAAATGCAAAGCCTGAAAGACGGAGATGGAGGGAAAGGAAGAGATTAAGGTTTAGGAAACACACTCTCCGCTCAAAGCCGCAGGATCTCTATAAAAGTGAGTGAGTGTAAAGACTCTGGAGAAGAGAGAGTCCATTGGCCAATGTTAATGTAGACGTGTTTTTGTCAGCTTTCCCAAAGTATCATTGTGAAATCTGCTCAGGCTAATGGACGGGCAATTAAAGTTGTATTCAATTAGCTCCATGGGTTAAAGCTACTCTCGAATCCAAGTGAGCAGGTGGTTCTGCTTATATGTGGAAACAAAACACGTCTCTTTAAGACTATGTGATACTGTACGATCTGATCTAGTTTGACACTTTGCCGCAATCCAGGGCCACATACAGTGACAACCGAAACTTAATCCAAACAAGTCATGTTTCTGCTTAGACAGATGTTTTAATGTTAAAATCTACAATAGTCCGTGCTTTGAGAAATATGGTAAGAGGAGAATGTACAATAAAGTTATTTTTAAAGGAATAGTTTGCCCCAAAATGAAAATTTGCTGAAGATGTACTGACCCTCAGGCGATCCAAGATGCAGATGAGTTACCTGTAAAACTGTAACCTGTTCTTTATCAGAAAAGATTTGGAGAAATGTAGCATTATCACATTCTTATTGTGTCTTCTGCAGTGAATGGGTGCCGTCAGAATGAGAGTCCAAACAGCTGATAAAAACATTACAATAACCCAGTAATCCACACCACTCCAGCCCATCGGTTTACATCTTGTGTAACAAATACATCAAATACATCATCAAGGTTTTGAACTTTTGGCCAAAATACTATGGAAAATCCATAATCCATAATAACGCTTCCTCCAGTCAAAAAATCCATCACCTGTTGTCCTCTCACATCAAAGTCTACCAACATATTTGTTTAGAGCTGTTTTAGACTTTTTTAGCATGCAAACGATGCTTGACCTGTGCATATTTGACTTTTCACTGGAGAAAGCAATATTATGGATAGAAGACTCATATTTGTTAAGTTTAAAACGTCTTAATCATGGATTTGTTTTTTTATAAACACAACTTTTCACTTCACAAGACTTCAGTCGGTGGACTGGAGTGGTGTGGATTACTTGTGGATTATTGTGATGTTTTTATCAGCTGTTTGGACTCTCATTCTGACGGCACCCATTCACTGCAGGGGATCCATTGGTGAGCGAGTGATGTAATGCTAAATTTCTTTATATCTGTTCTGATGAAGAAACAAACTTATTTACATCTTGGATCGCCTGAGGGTGAGTATATTTTCAGCAAATGTTCATTTTTTGAGTGAACTATTAATTTATTGAATTGCCTGGTATGTATGAATGTTCAATATTCAAATACATAATTCACATTAAATCAGTCTTAAACAAATGTAGATGTCTGTACTTGTTTATTAATGAAAATGTTTCACTTTTTAAATGATGAATTTTCAGAAGTTTTGCTTTAGACGTTTGGTAATTGACAGTAGTTCATGAATTCATTGATTCGGTGATTAGCAATGCATTGCATAGAGAATATTCACTTTCATCATTGATGTAAAGTATTTTCTTGTCATCAACAACAAAGCCACATATGGACTGATTTTGGTGTAAGCTGTGCCATAATCACATTTCTCTGCATTGATTTATTTCAGACAATTTTTTTTCAGACACAATTGCTGGTGAAAACATTGTACCTGTTTAGGATGTGCATCGCCTCTCTAGCAAAAACTCTTACAAAGAAAAATCACTTCAAACTACTTAGTTCTGGGACCTTTTGTTTATTATGAATATCTGCTTCCATCAGTTAACATTGTAAATTCCTGGTTTAATGTTTTCTACAAACATTTTTTTTTCACAATCTGAAAGTGCGGACATAGTTAAACTATCTGTGGTATGGTTGTTGAATTCAATTCACTCAATTTAAATGCACACATGTTTAAATGTATTAATATATCTTTCCATATTTGCACAAAATGTTTTGAAACCATTTTTTCTTTCAGAATGGTTAGCATCACAATATGCGTTACATGCTGTTACTTTGGGAGGTAACTTTGACTGGATCATAAAACAACAACAACAATAAAACACGTCCATTCTCCCTTCAGCACTAAAAGCAATAGCAACATGTTTCTTTTGTAAATTAAAGGTTAAAAAAGTGTTGAACTATTTACTTAGCATTGAAATACATTTATCTCAATTAAAAACATTTTATATATTTATGTATATATAAAAACTAGACATTTACTCAAGTTTTATCACTTAAAAATACTTTAAAATGTGCTTCTGTTGAGCAGCTAATAATGTGAGGAGAAAAACATCAACCTGTTAAAACACTGGTGAGAAGTGGCGTCATTCACCAGCAAGATCCACGATCCTGAAGATATCCAGCACTGGTAAAACATCTGCTGCAACTGCATTAAGTATGTACTTGTTGCTTGCAGTTATATGTATTCCAGCAGAATACACTGAATGGATGTCAATGGAGACAGATGTTTTTAGCAGCCAGATGTTGTATCTATACCAGCAGGGGCAAACTGAGCCAAATGCATTAGCAGAAAAGCCCTCGGCTAGTTTTGAAGAGACACCTGCATTTGACTAGGGAATCCAAGGCGCTTTATTGGCACATCAACACAGGTGTGTGTAAACAAAACAATACTAATGTAAAAGCAACCGTGTGTGTTTGTTCTGAGTGTGAACCTCCAGATGTTAATGATCTACATGACAGGGCTTGTGCAACATTCAGAATGGAAGAATTGACTCCATTTCTATCTATCTATCTATCTATCTATCTATCTATCTATCTATCTATCTATCTATCTATCTATCTATCTATCTATCTATCTATCTATCTATCTATCTATCTATCTATCTATCTATCTATCTGTCTATCTGTCTGTCTGTCTGTCTGTCTGTCTGTCTGTCTGTCTGTCTGTCTGTCTGTCTGTCTGTCTGTCTGTCTGTCTGTCTGTCTGTCTATCTATCTATCTATCTATCTATCTATCTGTCTATCTGTCTGTCTGTCTGTCTGTCTGTCTGTCTGTCTGTCTGTCTGTCTGTCTGTCTGTCTGTCTGTCTGTCTGTCTGTCTGTCTGTCTGTCTGTCTGTCTATCTATCTATCTATCTATCTATCTATCTATCTATCTGTCTGTCTGTCTGTCTGTCTGTCTGTCTGTCTGTCTGTCTGTCTGTCTGTCTGTCTGTCTGTCTGTCTGTCTGTCTGTCTGTCTGTCTGTCTGTCTGTCTGTCTGTCTGTCTGTCTGTCTGTCTGTCTGTCTGTCTGTCTGTCTGTCTGTCTGTCTATCTATCTATCTATCTATCTATCTATCTATCTATCGTCAAACGTTACACATTTTTTATATAGATGTGGATTTGATAATTGTGAATAGTGTAATATTTTTTTTTCATTAAACGACCGGTTATTGAAATATAATATACAATATTTTAACATAACATTTTCATTTCCAGTTAATTTAACTGTAAAATAAAAATAAAAATAGGTAACAATCAATTGTATTAATATGAAGGAAGTTTCCATATTGCTTTTTTGTTTTTTTCTACAGGTATTTTACCTGTATTTTGGATTTTGCATTGGATTGTGTTTTATAATTAATGGAAATGTATATGCAATTAATAGACAATGTCCTACTTCCTTACATTCACATTCAAATTGCAATTTTGTTTGCTTACTTGATTCAAATTGAAGAGTTACATTTGAATTAAAAACATTCTCAGTTCAATTCTGAATGGTGCACAACCCTGTTTCATATCGAATGCAAGTGAATAAGATAATGTTTAAAAAATGTTAACAAAAAGGAAAAGTTTTGGCCAAGTAACTCTTGACAAAGGAAGTCCGGAAGTCATGAAGACCCAAAATGTATCTCTTCTGGTTGCTCTTCGAAAGTCTTCAGAATATCTCACTACCTGCACCCACAGCTCTCCACCACCATGTCCTCGTACTGCTTGTACACCACATTATTGGCCGAGTCAATGTACAGAATACTGATGGGGCTGAGTCTGGTCGGGACGCAGCAGGTCGGTGACGTGGATCTGGGATCCATGGAGTTCATGAGAGTCTGGATGATGGCGTGATTGGTAGGCTCCAGATGCGAGCGGATGGGAAAGTCGCAGACGCCGTCGCAGTGGAAGGCCTCGTACTCCAGAGGCGCGATGATCCAGTCGTCCCAGCCCATTTCCTTGAAGTTGACGTGCAACTGCTTGCGGTTGCACCTCTGTTTGGGGTTCTTGGGTGTTTTTTTCCCACGTGGCAACGGTGCCCGACGCATCCGCCGCTGGGTGAAGAGGTACTCGTAGACGGTCTTGTTGTCGTGACCCGAACGGGCTTTGATCTCGTTGTAAAAGAACCCTCGCTTTTTCGTACGGCCAAACACAACAAAGAAGGCTTTTTCCTTATTTTGCCTTCCGGCCCGACCCAAGCCGAGTGATCGCAAGTCATGCGGTCGGCCTTGATCGGCCGCGTCCAGCTCAAAGCAAAGCAGCGGAGCGTTTCTGAAGTTCTGGAACAGTTTCCAGATGTCAAACACTTCCCAGTACGGGGCGCTATGAGGGACGATATGTCGAGTCTGCAGCAGGACGGGTCTGTGCTTACCTGAGGCACAGGTGTACAGTCTCAAAGCTGTCTTGCGAAAGCCCATGTGCTTCTTTAGGAGGATGCGCAGCTCTGCGCCCAACAGACCCTCCTTCTCCATTGAGCTGATGTTGAAGAGGTACCGCTGAGGCCTCATGAGGGGCCCACGGTCATCTGCAAAAATTAAGGTCAAAGGTCAATAAAAACAGCCCTTGTATTGCTTCAGTACTTTCATTTTAAAACTTATTTTCATCCCTGTTAAAATCATAACACAAAAAAGCATTATTTGCTTTTCATTAACCATTTTAATAATAATTCCATGTTTTTTTGGATGCTACCATGGTAATACCAAATTATTGTAGGGTATTATGGCAATACATTTGTAATAGTATTACCATAGATTTTAGATATGAACTATGGTACTACCATGTTTACATTTACTGTTGTAATACCATGATTTTATGGTCATTTACCATCGAAGTAACATGGTTTCTGCACATGCTGTCAAGATAATACAATGTTGGTTTTATCTGTACTATGTTAATATATTTGTTTTGGATATTATACATGATAATATTACCACTTACCATGGTAACACTATGTTTAAAAAAATATTTGGACATACAACAGTGCTACCATGTTTTTTGGATACAAAATCATGTTTTTAACATTTACTGCAAGAATAATATGATTAGCATGGTAATACACTAAGGTTACCATGTTTTTAATACAATAACGTTTTTATCATTTACCAAAAGAATAATATGAATTATCATGCTAATACCATGGTTTTGCACTTGGTGTTAGGACAATACAATTATTTTATTTGGACAAATACAATGGTTTTACCATGTTTTTAACATTTTCCATGAAAATGCCATGTTTTTTAGACATTTGGTTATACCATGTTTTTGCACATGGTGTCAGGGTAATACAGTGTTTTTAATAGGACACAATGCTTTTTTGGTCACAATACTATTGTTTAAACATTTACAATGATTTACTATAGTAATACCATCTTTTTGTTCACATGGAATCGTGATAATACTACGTTCACCATGGTACTACAGTGGTATCATGTGCAGTAAACAAAGACCATATTACATGAATATGGCAATCTTTCAGTGACAGGGTATTTCCATCTGATACCATCACTGTACTTTTTGAAAGGGAAGACACATGTGTGTGTGTGTGTGTGTGTGTGTGTGTGTGTGTGTGTGTGTGTGTGTGTGTGTGTGTGTGTGTGTGTGTGTGTGTGTGTGTGTGTGTGTGTGTGTGTGTGTGTGTGTGTGTGTGTGTGTGTGTGTGTGTGTGTGTGTGTGTGTGTGTGTGTGTGTGTGTGTGTGTGTGTGTGTGTCTAAGAGAGAGCACTTTCTGAATGCAATGCAATATGAAGGCAGTGCATTATGAAAATCAAAGGTTTCATTTTATCCAAGAACAGTTTGCTTTCAAAAGACTATTAAAGCCAGACGACCTCGGCCTGGAGACCACAACATACTGTAAACACTGCATTATTATCAACCTGCAGCTATTTACCAGTGGGCCTACCACCGTGACATATGGCTTTCACTAACATAGGCTGAAAGACCATCTGAAGCGCATGGAGAGGGGCAGAGAGAGTGCAACTGATTAGTGCTGGATGAGTGTGTGTTTGTGTGTGTGGAGATATAAATTACACTGAATGGAAGAACAAAGACATGATGTGCGGTCGATTTTTAAACTGAAAGAAATAGTTATTACTTAGAGCAAATGTTAATACCAAATATGGAAATTCTGTCACCATTTACTCACCTTCATGTCAATCCAAACCTGATCTCTAAAAGGAGATATTTAGCAGAATGTTCCAGGCTGCTCTTTTTCATGCATTGAAAGTGAATGAAGAACTATCATTTGTGCTCCACAGATGAGGTCATACAGGTCTGAAGCAACAAATATGAGTAAATAATCATTTGTAGGGAAATTTTTCCTTTAGGTGACGGAAAAATGCATGCATTTCTTTCTCGGTGTCTACAGAGGATGTGGTAACTATAAATCTGCAAAGGACATTTCACACAGCATAAACTAAAACCATTCAACGTTTCTGAGGAGTCAACCTTGGAGCTACATAAAGCAGGGCCATTTAAATGCCGTTTTAAACAGATTTACTTTGAAAAAATAAAAACAGATTGAGGCCGCCTTGTACCCGGCCCACGAGTTTATTTGCTTTAAGCAGAGGTCCATCAAAGTGCAAAACTAAGCAGAAATAAGATGTTTTCAAAATATATATCCAGTAACTTTTCTTTTGTATAAACAGAATAGGACAATTTAGCGTAAATGCAGTAGATTTCAAATGGGTAGTTGACGTGACATTTCAAGCAGTATCCTGCCATTTAAAAGGCCATGAAACATTTTTCTAAAGTTGTTTTTGGACAATCATAACTGCACTTTTTTATGAGCTTAAATTATTTGAAAAATATATACGGAATATAAACTCTATGGGATATTTATTCTCATAAATAATTCATTTTTCACACTGCAAGGCTATTATTAAATGGAAAAATCTTAAACACGAGTAAAGATAGTGTGGCCACTTACTACAGATAAAAATATACACTTTGTCTTATAAAGTCTATTTTAACCTCAAATCTTTATACTAACTAGCTAACTAACTAGGTAAATAGTAATTGGGGATAGGAAAAACTGACACTGGGGCTAGTTGTCTCAAGTGAATGTTTCAGTGAGTGGTTTATTAAAAAAATATATATATATATATATCATATAATATATATATTCGACTTAAATTTCACCATCATATTCCAGAAAAAAAAGTCTGGCATACTGTCACAATATGTGGGGTAAAGTTTGTCATAATAGAAACCATATATTAAATAGCTAATTATAGGCTTTTCAGCTCATTTGAAATAGTTAAATTAGTATAAAACATAAAACAATTAATGAAACAGCTACTGTAAACGTACCAGAAAACAAATTCTAATTAATAAAATGCATACATATAAAAACATAAAATAACCCATTGTGGTTTTATTGTACATACATTTACCCAACAACTATTAAAAAATATAAAAATCATATTAAATATTGCACTTTAAATATGACATATTTGAGAAAAAAAGGAAGAAACACTTTTTTATTCAAAAGTTTGATTCAAAACCTCCCAGTTACTTAGATACAGCCCTTGTGACAATTTAGCAACTTGCCCCGGTTGTGCCTATAATGTGCATACAAAAGAACTCTCCAAGACAAAGCAGAATAAACAGGCATACTATACCTTGTCCTCTATCCACAAAACTGGTGATGGTATTGGCCATCCCAGCCTCGTGCAGGACACTGGTATTGACCTCTCCGCTGGTCAGTGACCAGTACAGGGACAGCATGTAGTCATGGGGCGTCACTAAAGGGTGTTTGGGTTCCTCTCTGTCCACCAGCTTCATCTTTTGCAGATGCGCAGATGCGATGCTTTTCATCATGCCAGCATTGCTCTGACCAGCCCTGATCGCAGCCGGCGCAGGGGATTTCTGCGCAGAAACTCCTTTATCGTTTCCCGCTTGGTGTTGGATGCTGGAAGAGGATGCGACTCTCGCCGCATCCTTGGGTACCCAAGAGCGCGCGGCCTCCCTGCGCCCCAAACTCACAGGAGCCGCGGCGCGAGCCGGGATACCCTCGGCCTTTATCAGAGGTGAACCAGCGCGGATGCGAGAGATCTTGGCGTTATCAGAGGGCTTAACGAGAGTCGTGCCGTTGCGCGCCACCGGTAAACGTGGATTGGCTTTGGCCGTCCCGGCGCCTCTGTGACCGGCCACTCCGGCGATGGAGAGCGCCTGCGGGATGAAGTCCAGGTATAACAGAGTCCAGAAGCCCAATAAAAGAGGGAGACTAGTCAGAACTTTCATCCTCTGATCTTCCTCGGAGATTCTGTGATGGAGAAATGACCGACGGCTCTACCATGAACGGGTCTGGAGAGGTAAAAATGAAGCTTTGGAAACGTCTGATCGATTATTCCGCGCAAATCATTGGCATGAGCCCTTCTCTTCAGAACCATAGTGATCCAGCTCTCTGTCGGAGTGGAGATCCAGGAGTAGGTACAAAAGCGCAGTGTCTCTCGGTGAAGTCCAGCGGTTCTGCTTGATATCTTGTAAGAGACTTGTTTAAAATCCCACTTTTTCCAAGAGGGAATGGTGGCGTAATGCGCTCTCTCGCTCGCTCTCTCTTTCTTTCTCCGAGTTTGAACGTGGTCCAGTGAAAACAGCGCGCACGCACACACACAAACCTGCAGGTGCTTAAGTTGCGCGCAAACCTGAGCGCAGGAATTGGAAACGGAATTCCAACGCAAACGGGCTTAATTACTCTCTGATGTCATGCTGTCCAGATTTATTCAACTGCAATATTTCTTCTTAAAGCATGAGTCACTGAATACATAAAACCAAAAGCTTCGCATTAGGTCACCAGAGTAAAGCACTGCTTAGGGTCCTCAATCTATGAGCCACGGGTCACATGGGATGCAGATTATCCATACATTAAACATGATTTGATATGAAAAACTTCACTTCAGAAAAAAAATCACTCACAATTCGCTGGTAAATTTTACTGTTAATGACAAAGAAACAGCAAATAACACATTGAAATGAATATGACATTTTGAAATAGAAATTCTGAAATAGTACTATATTTTATTGTAAAACAGTTTTGTTTTAGGCTGTAACATCGCAATTTGGTTTTTACATAAGTGCTAATGTTCAAACGCTATTAAAAATGATTTGTTTTAATGCGGCCTTAAGAAATAAAAGTTAAATTAATTTCTCAAAAAGTTGTGTTTAACCGAAGGAACCGAAAAAATTAAAAGTCAAAAACATTATTCCATGTGAAGGAATTTGCTGTCTTACATCGCTGAAAATGGTTTTAAGGGTCAGATAATTGCATCTTTTCACTTTTTACAATGAACTACTGTATTACCAGAAAATCTAAAAAATAACAATAAAGATTATAAATACTAACCTATGTCATATTGCATATTTAAGTATAATATTAAATATGATCATATTTAATATTATATTGTGTCTGTAATTTTGCGTATTTATTTCAAATAAATAAAAATACAATCAAGAAATAAAATAAATATAGGTAAATAAA
The DNA here is from genome assembly GCA_027422405.1 of Ptychobarbus kaznakovi. Lineage (NCBI taxonomy): Eukaryota > Metazoa > Chordata > Actinopteri > Cypriniformes > Cyprinidae > Ptychobarbus > Ptychobarbus kaznakovi. The sequence goes on along the minus strand of CM049800.1, from coordinate 2,500,254 downwards.
AATAAATGAAGATAAATAATCAAATCAAGAAATAAATATATTATATAAATATAGTAAGTACTTAGTAAGTAAATCAAATATTTTGAGTTGAGATCAGCCTATATTATGTGAGCAGAAAGCTGCTATCGGCCAATCAGAATCAAGTATCCCAGAGAGCTGTGTAGTAATATACAGGTAGTTTTCAGAAAGCATTTTTATTGAAGAAATGAAGAAAAAGAGGGGAATGGATTTAATATTCAGTTGCCACATCATCTAAATATCCCCACACTGGTGGAAGGTCAGAGGTCACATGGGATGTAGAATCTGGCACTGCACTCTATTTCTTCTCAACCTCGACCATACATTTATATTTAAGGCCTGTGGAGAAACCGTTTATTTCCTCAAGTCAAATATATGGACTATTGGTAATGCTATGCTAGACACCCACACACACCATTCCAATCCTTCCCCAACATTAAAAAATATCCACCTCTGTAGACAAACAGAGGAGGGAACGCAGAGTGTTTCGATTGTGCAGGTGAAGCTCAGGACACACACACACACACACACACACACACACACACACACACACACACACACACACACACACACACACACACACACACACACACACACACACACACACACACACACACACACACACACACACACACACACACACACACACACACACACACACACACACACACACACACACACACACACACACACACACACACACACACACACACACACACACACACACACACACACACACACACACACACACACACACACACACACACACACACACACACACACACATAAACATGCTCATCCAGGGGTGAAAACCTCAGCGCTGGCCAGTAAACCGAGAGAACGCAGCACATTTCAACTGTCCGAGATGTTCGTCTCTCAGAATGTTTTCAGAAGGACGGAGGAAACATGGCCTGTGGTTTAACTCACACCCAGACACACGGACACAGATCACCGGGAAGATTTCTTCTGTGTGGATAAACAGTCTGAGACCACGAGTCAAGAAAATATTCCTTTGTGCGTGTTTCTAATTTAATATAAATGTATTAATTAATCATATTATAGTATTATACCATTGCCATATTATTAATAATAATCTACAAATAATAATAAATAAATAAACTATAATAAATTATTGTTTTAATTTATTATATATTTATTGATACAGATGTCTAGAAATACTAGAATACTAGAAATAATAATATATTTTCTTTATTATAAATGTATTATATTTATTTATTAATATGTTGTATTATTTATTATAAGCATATTATTTTATTAATTATTATAAAAATAATGTTTGCTTTAATGCTGAAAGTTGTAAATGTTATTTTAGTTTTTATTGTCTTCTGCGCTGGCTGAGATTGGGGCCCTTCACATTCCCCCAGATTACTGTGCTACGCTGCTATCCTTGAGCAGAGAAATGTGCTGTCGAGGTGTTAGACGCTGCACAACCACAGACATTTCTCAGGTGCAGAAATATAAAGACCTCTTGTTCTGGAGAAGCCACAGTTTCGACATTCTGCTAATATGAACGTGCTCTCAAATACACCTGTGCAGTGCTTCATCAACTCGAGTGACGTTTAAAGAGAACAAATCTATTATTAAAAAAAGATTTCGGTCTTTTTCAATGACTTTCCAGATATGGCAATCACGACTTTATGTGTCTGTATATCCATGTTTTAACTGTTGACGGTATGCTGAGTGTGTTGTTGAAACAGTGTGTTCATACAAACACTTGGGCCACACTATTATTAATATTAATTGATTGAGCTGCTGAAAGACTTTTCACAATGACTCTGAAAAAGTGCAACATTGCCCCCACTTGGACAATCCAGGCTATTACGTTCAAAAAACAGTAGGAGAAAGAAGTACAACGTTTTCAATTCAAGTGTCTGTGGGGGGTTAACCACTTCATAAATATCTAAACGAAAATACACTTTATATCATTAAAATACGTAACATTTTAATAAAATAATCAAAACTGAGGACGGCGCGCAGTTTGGGTTAGTTATTACATATAAAGTTATATTTCCCATTAATTGTTAAATAATAGTTTTATTAGAGTTAATATGGTTATTCCAGCATAATGACAGTGGTCCATGTGACGTGCAAAATCAAATCTTTTTAAATCTTCTGAAGCGATATGAAAGCATGTGAAAGACTATTCATTAAAAATCCTCAAAACTACCTTGAACTATATTTTATGGTCTTTTAATTAAACAATTCAACAATATACCGCTTTCTAAAATCTAAAAATGGCCTTTGTGATTGATATAATCAAAAAAACACGACACTAGTAAATTTATAAAAGATCTAGAAAGGACTCGAATTTACTTTAATGTCTTCAACAAACCAGCAGGTGGCTGTAAGAGGCAGCTGTTTCCAAATCTCATCGGCTGTGTTCGAATCTGAACTAGGGTTCTATAGTCTCAGATATGAACACTAGTGTACTGCGTTCTTCATACTGTATACTGCCGTGACGTCCTACTTTAAACGCACGTGAAACGTAATGCGCTACACTGAGGTCACGCGACCCCATCGCCATCTTTAACTCCGCGAGAAGCATAACATTTTCCTCTAAATATTTTTAGCACTTTAATCGAAATGTAATCGTTTTTTCCCTGCCTGCAGTGCTTTTAAGATGCACACGGTCAACATCCTTGTACACTGCTCAGTCTTATCCTTGTTTGCGTTCCTTGTCTGACCTCTGACCCGTTCCTCACATCGACCAGAAATGGAATATTATCATCTACGCCGCGCGTCTCTGTGATACACACAGGCTGACAATAATTAATGTAGATTTAGTGTGACATCCTAACAAGATGCTACCGTTTTGAAATACTTCATCAAGATTTTAATGGAGGTTAAAGAGGTGGTGCCATGTAGTGAAAGACTGCTGATATTATTAGTTCTTGGTTTGTCAAGTCAAGCAACAGGGCTATATTCTCTTAGTAGCGAGTCTGGCACTAGCTGTCATGTAGCATGTTGCTTTTGTCGTTGTTGTTGTTTTTCCTCATGTGAATGTCTCATTTTAGTTTTTATTAATTTTTTTAAGAAGCAAACCTTGGATGCAACTGAACATTTGTGCCATTATTGGTTAGGGGAAAAAATATACATATTTAGAAACATGTTTTTGATACATGTATGGGGGGGGGGGATATGTATATAAATATAAGCAATGTTTTTTAAATATCAATACGTATTAAAACTATTTATTATAACCTACGTTGTAACACAGATATGATTAAATGACAAAAGGGTTCACAACAAGCTGCAAACAAGGCCAGATTAGACTCAAAAACATCTAAAAAAGCCAGAGCACTTCTGGAAAAGCATTCTTTGGACGGCTGAAATTAATATCAACCTGCATCAGAATGATGAGAAGAAAGAAGTATGGAGAAGGCTTGGAACAGCTCATGATCCAAAGCATACATCATCATCTGTGAAACATGGAGCAGTGTGACGGCATGAGCGTGCATGACTTCCAGTGGCGCTGGTTACTGCTGTTTAGTGATGATGATGATGAGACAGAACAGAAGACAGAAGCAGCCGGATGAATACTGAAGTGTACAGGGATTCACGACGCGTTATAGTATAAATGGACGAGCGTGCATGACTTCCAGTGGCGCTGGTTACTGCTGTTTAGTGATGATGATGATGAGACAGAACAGAAGACAGAAGCAGCCGGATGAATACTGAAGTGTACAGGGATTCACGACGCGTTATAGTATAAATGGACGAGCGTGCATGACTTCCAGTGGCGCTGGTTACTGCTGTTTAGTGATGATGATGATGAGACAGAACAGAAGACAGAAGCAGCCGGATGAATACTGAAGTGTACAGGGATTCACGACGCGTTATAGTATAAATGGACAGCGTGCATGACTTCCAGTGGCGCTGGTATGCTGTTTAGTGATGATGATGATGAATATTTGTACAGGGATTCAACTACATGCATTTCCAGAGCCTCTGAAAATGTGGGACGACTGTGTATGAAAAATGATGGTTGTAATTAAGATAGTCCTAAGCATTTTAAGTTATATTTATTTGTGACAACATGTTGACAAGCATTTTAAGTTATGTGACAACATGTGACATGTTGTGTGACAACTTGCCCCATCCTGACATTATTTAAGAATGCCCTTGTCTGTTAAAAGCTTCTGTCATGTAGTTGCAGACTCTTATTTGTGGAATTGTGACTCATAATCGTATAATTACGGAGATTTTAGTGACAACCAGTCCTGGTCTTCCTTATGTTCGGTCTAAAATGCGGGAGTTACTTTAAAATGAGTGGAACTAGCAGCAACGAGATAACTCTTATATAGTAAATGATTTCCTAAAGAGCGTTTATATGACAAACGGTCGTTTTCTCCAGTCTTTTGCTCCACCTCTTGTGTAAACACACCCGGACTGTAGTTGAAAGTGAAAAGGCACCATTCATCTTCCAAAAGGATGGCGTAATACGTGACCGTTTGAACATTTCCAGAACGTTCCATGGACTTGTTTTTCTGATACACATTCAAATGCGCAGCAGGAAATGCGTGTGTTAATGATGAAACTGTTCCGTGTGCAATCAGAAAAAAAAGAGCACAATATACTTCCTTGTGTAGTCCATTCGACCCGTAACCGGAGGCATGATGTTTTTCCCCAGCAGATAAAAGATAAACTCATCATGGAAACAGTCAAATTTTCAACATGCGTTAAGATATTTTTACAGCACAATGTTGCTAGATATGATCAATCATAAGGGAATTTCCCCACGCAGGCCATTTAATCATATGTGTGTGACCACGCAGGTTTTAGTTGGTTTTCCTAAAGTCTTAACCAGCTGTTAGTGCTGAATGTACCTCGTTTCTCGTGGCTCTTAGACTCGTTCATGTCTATAAACTGAAAGTGTGAGGTCAGAGAGGGCATGTGTTCAACACACCATAACATTGAGCATTTTAATGTTGCATTATAACATTTAAGTGTTTAGTCTCTGCCAAGCTTAAAAATATATCATTGCATAACAAAATATCAAACCAAATGGCATTTGTTTTAAAATGAAAGGAAAATTCTGTCATCATTTACTTTGTTCCAAAATGAATTAAAATGGAAGTGTGGCTCGATACTTTTTGGAGCCGCTGTATTTGTTTTTGACACATGATTAAGCCTTGGCCTAGGAGGTTAAGAAATCCTGTCAATGTTTCTCATTTTAAAAACAGAAACAAAATGAGATATGGTAAAGGACCATGCATGACCCTTTACACCTTTTAATCAAAACATGTTCTATTTTTATCCTTCAATCCTGAAAGAAAACAGTCTTTATTCTCTTGGTATGCTCATATGTTTTGGTAGCAAAGCAGACAGGCATCAGCATGCTGGATAAACGCACACACACACGCACACACACACACACACACACACACACAAAGCTGCTTACAGTCATTTCTCTAGAGGTGGAAATTCCCAGGTTAACACTGAGGTAATTCGATTACATATTAAATACTGTCCCATTATTCAAAGTTCATCTATCACAGACAGACTGATGTACAAGCAAAATGCAAACCAAACCAACAAACAAACTTTTGACTTGATCTGTGAGTTTTTCAGTCCAAACCAGCTTTTGAAGGCCCTTTAGAAGTACACACTCAAGTGTACAGGTTCTTCTGCAACACTTAAGCTTCACCAATATGGAGGGTTTTTTGTGCCTTTTTTATTAACAAAGTATGTTTGATTGAATAAAAAAGACACAAAAAACCCTCCATACACCAAGAGACTTCTTCGTTTTCCCTGTATAAGGACCTCGAGTTGCTATATAGTTAGTTTGGGGTTAAAAAGATCTTGGTTTTGCATTATAGTTTCTTCAGGTCATATTAATTTCTGTTAACAGAGAAAAAAATCGAGCCTACAGTAAAAAACAATACAGTAAAATATAGCAATATTGTCAATTATCACAATTAAAAAAAAATATTTGAATATATCTTACAATGTAATTTATTCCTGTGATGCAAAGCTGAATTTTCAGCATCATTACGCTGGTCGTCAGGGTCACATGACCTTTCAGAAATCATTATATGCTGATTTGTCACTAAAGAGACATTTATGTCAGTGCTAATTGTTATCAACAGTTGTGCTGCTTAATGTTTTATTGAAAACCGTGATACTCTTCAAGATTCTTTGATTCTTAAACACGGTCAACGATACCTCCAGTAAACCAATTTGATCATTTTTGAGGCATTATTCAAATATATTGGGGCCCTTGAAGTTCTCTAGAATGTCCCATCAATGTGGCAATCTGAGGAACCACAATGGCAGCGCAAGTATATTCAGTTTTAAAGAACCATAGCAAAAGGGCTTTTGTGGAACTAATCCAAAAATATTGTGCATGGAGTATCCAAAATAACAGATGAATAAAAACAGGAGCCTTTCTTTCCTGACAAACAAATCATCATTTACCTTTTTCCTTTGCTTCTTGCTGATCCTCAACCTCTGAACTCAAACCACAGCTTCAAACTCATCGGTAGACTGATGCATTTCATACGCTCTCCTTTTCGATCTAGTGTCTACTTTCAGGGCCTTTCTATACCATGCCACTAATTCAGGGGTGCATTAAAGAGGAAGGACTACTTGACATTACAGCGCAAATTTCCAATGATCTTTATCCATGTCTTAAGCCCTAAACACACTGCATGATTCCCGGCTGTCCCAGACGAAATATTGGTATCGTGAAACAATCGTGGCCAATCAGAAATCACCGCAATTGCTTCTTTATGCCAGTCTTTCGTCTGCGACAGCCAGAAATAGTGCAGCATGTTTAGGGCTTTAAGAAATATAGTGATGCAACATTTGAGGATGTCTATGGAAGAAAATGCTCAAGACACTTTTGGTTATGTGCATAAAACAGCTTTATTTTTAACAAATCAGAATCCGCATGCAGAAATCAATGATTTATTGACTTCAACATTAGATCAGCAATTTCATCTGGATGTGACAAAACGAAGCAGCAGATTTACTTTATCATTTTACACCATGTTAGAAATGCACAGCTCATTCACGGTCCCCTTAACTAATCCAGAACATCCTTCTATAAAAACATAAATAGATTCAGCTTAAAAAGTCTAAAAGAAAAATCAAAACTCTTAAAAAAAAAAAATCTGTCGAAAGACTATCAGCCTTTGAATTTTCACACTACTGTATATAACACAAATCTAAAAACCAAAAAAATTAAATTCACATGTACAACAGCTGAGAAGGGGGACAAACACCCCCGACCTGAAGGCAGGCAATAAAATATGTTAAAAACCCAAAAAGGATTTGAGAACATCTGCAAACACACTGAAAAAAAAAAAGTTAGTACTAGCATTGGTCATTGTTCGCAAACATAACATTTCTATAACCGTTTCAGAAAGATACAGATGCAAAGCATCTGCGCTTCACGAACAGGTTTTACACCAAAAGCGAATACCGGGATGAGATATAAGAATACAACATTTTGGCATTTAAATATTTGGTAAATAAAAGGCTGTCAATAGCCAAGTACCAAAGTCTTTCATTTAATTCAAATGGCTATATACAGATCCCTGGATGTACAAAGTCTGTTTGCAGTGAACGGATTCTCAATCAACAACATCTGTACCTGTTAAAAGTAGCTTAGTCGACCGTCAAGCAGCACTGTAGTGGATCGAGTCTCTCGTCGCACAAAACCACCACAACAATGACATACAGATATTAGGAATGTACCATAACACCATGGTTGAAAGGAGTATACATTAGTTTAGCACACCGATTTCAGGTTTTGCTCTCACATAATTTAGTTTCGAGGGTATACTTCATGCACTCAATTTGGTTCCACCTCGAATGTTTAATAAGGAAATAAAAAACGTTTTATAGCACACAGATTTAAAAACAAAAGACATCTGATAACGTAAAAGGCTACAGTAACCATCCCTTCTGTAGCACCGCTCATGACGTTGACTTTCTTAACGGCTCATGGTCAATTCAAAGCCTTGAACCTGTGAACGGCTCCACTGCACCTTGTAGTGTTTTATAAAAGTTAAATAAAATGGACACAATGGCCACAAGATGAAAAGGCAATAAGCGTGAGAGAACGAAACGACAAGAACATCTTTTCAATCGAGCGGTTTGGCAACAGACGCTATCCCCTCCGAGTCACTTTAAGATTTCAATGCAAATGTCCAGTCAGAGTGAATTATTTGTTTGAGGTCCTTCTGCGGTTTTTGTGGTACGCGAGAGGTTGGTGTTGGCCCGTTGGGCCGAGGCACTGTGTGAGCTTATATTTCAAAAGAGAGAGAGAAGGAATGTGAGGGTGGGGATGCTCATGCGTAGATTTCTGTGGTAGGAGCTTTCTTGTAGATGGGCTTCTTGCCCAGGTCGTAACTTCCTTCATCTTTCTTCTTGATGCGGAGAACGAAGTGAACCAGCAGGACGATGAGGAGAATGGCGAAGACCAGACCAACTGCTCCGCCCGCAATAACGGCTAGAAAGCAGAAATAGAAAATGTGAGTGAGGCATAACCTTCAGACACAGCCTTAATGGACACCAGCAGAGAAGCCTGCGCAGATTTTCTAAATATACTTACGAATGTATGAAAATCAGCTTTGTTATTACCAGTAATTGAAGTAAATTACAAATAATTGGTGATAAAATTGAAAATTACAACTGCTGCGTTGGCAGCTAACTGAAATTAGTTTAAATATATTTAAAAAAGAAGAAATTAAAAGCTATGTAGAAATCTAAAATAAAAATGACATGCACTTAACTATGAAAACCCGTTTTCACCATGGGATAATAATAATAAATATAAAAAAAAGGTAATTGCATCTCTCTCACAATTCAGACCTTTTCCCCTGCACAATTCTGAGAAACTGCGAATCTAAAATGCATTTTTAGAGCTCTGTGAAATAAAGACAAAGACAGACTCATGATTTATATAGTCAGAATTGTGAGATAAACTCGCAATTCTGAGAAGAAAATAGATTGACGGTCACAATTAGCTTCTTTTTTTTTGCGGTGAAACCAAAAAAAGTCAGAATTGTGAGATGCAAACTCCGAATTCTTAGTAAAAAAAAAAATAAAAAAGATACTGCAATAACACTGGAAAATACTGCGTTAGATGACAACATCAAACCAGTGAAATTTATTTTAGAGCAAAACGGTAAACGCTGGTGTACTAAGTTTTCCTATATTTAAATATTCAAATTTTGCCCGATAATATTTATTAATTGTATTTACTCTGCATATCAAACTATCACTATTGCAAAGAAATCAAACCGTCTCCTCACCTGCAAGCACCTCTGTATTGTTGAGCAAGTGGTCTTCTCCAGCATGCGTCATGAGCACATTGCTGGGCTGGTCATCCTCTTGCTTTGGTTCTCCACGCCGGCCGACCTCATTGTGTTTAATATCGTTATTGATAGTTGGCCTCGATACAAATGGACCATCAGAATCAGGGATCCGGTTATTGAAGATACCAGTCTGAGAAAGGAAAAAACGGTTACACAAGTTAATATAGAAGTTAAATTGGTTGCATGCAAAACAAAAATATGTCAAATGAACAACCAGAGAGTAATTCAACTGATGGTTTCATGAATCATAAGCATGCATAAGAAAGATTGGCTATTCCAGTCGGATATGAATCATGAATGAGTCATTTTAGACCAAGGAGTCAGTCTGTGACTCATTTGAGAGTCACTTTGACATTCATTAAAAACAATCGGCTCATAAGAGTCACAAATCAGATGACACGGATTGCATTGAATATTTGTTGTATTAAACCAATGGATAAAACGCAACAGAAAGATTTGCGGTCCGTTTATTTGCTGTTATAATATAAAATATAATTTCAATTTAAACAAATTCTTTAAAGAGCATTTCACTTTAAAACGATTCACTTGTAGTAGGCAAAAACCTTAGTTAATATTTATTGTTTTGTTTCCTAACAAGCATTTCTGTAGTATCCCAACAGTTGTTACAGAGTTTATAATCAAGAAAAAAAATATATATATCTACCTCAATTTCTATGGGCTCATCTAAAAACCCAGAGCCTGAGCCATCATAATCATCATCATCATCATCATCGTCAAAGCCATCCTCATCGTCAGTTGGGTTTAAATCAGCAAACTCCAAGTCTTCAATCGGAGAGTCGCCAGAAGACTCCAGATCCTCATGGGGCGACTTGATTTTCAGAGGTACCCATGTTTCGGTTTCTCGTACCTACGAAGAGAAATTATTTCTATGAGAAATTTACACTTGGCACCATTTGTTCCAAGACAAATCACCAATGAAAAATATGCAAAAATCACTTCTTTATAATCCAATGCAAACATCAGAAATGGAAGGAAGTCACTATTTAGTGACATGAATGATTTTAAAATCAAAACATCTCATCACTTTAAAAGTTATGCAGGTTACTTCTGTTCTGAGAGCACACTTCATTTAATGAAGACACACTAATGCTGTTAATCACGTTAGCAAAGCCATTTGGCCAATCACTACCAATGAGTTAACAATTAATGAACTAAGCCTATTAGCTTAACAGGAGGAAGTAGATCACACAAACAGATTTATGTTTTGTCTGCTTTTCCTCTGACAGAAATGTCCATTTCCGTTTTCACTGTTGCAGGACATCAAAACATTCTTGTTTAAAAAAAAAAAAATAATTAAAAGATTCTGAATGGCACTCAACGGTGACTCACACTATATTACATTACAATCAATTCACTCTTGGCCTTAACGAGAGTAAGAGGCAAGTTAGCGCAGGTTTGGCACCATTGTGTAAAACAACGCAAGAATTCATCAGACAGGGGCTGAGGATCTTTATCGGTCTTGCTCTCCTGCTCGCTGTCAAAAACAGATTTAATCAAACCTGACTTACTGAAAAGTTTCACATACCGGGAAAGCACAAACATTCATAATGCACAGGTGCGCACTCATGGCGTAACCACCTTAGACAGATTTCAAACACACCTTTGTGAGGATTTCAGTAAGGCAACAATGACTTCATGTTTACGGTAAATATTACTTTTTAAAAAGTGATTTAATCCTTAAAATTGCATTAGACACAAAAGGGAGGTTTTTTCAAATGGAGACCGGGGGGGACTGACTGACTCATTTTCCAGGAAAACCAGGATCATGCAAACGCCACATGAAACGGCAAGTCAGCTCTAGCCTGCTCTGTTGTTTGAAGATAATAAAAGAAAAAGGGAGAGCGAGAAACAGAACGGCAGAAACCACAAGAGGGTGTGGGGAGAGAGACTAACATACTTTATGGTTTTCAGCATTACAGTGCTGTGAAACCCCTCTCCAAAATCCCCCTACATTACGAAATACTGAGCACTGAGAAAACAGACCTATAAGAAAGTACAGCGGATACCCTCTGACTGTTAAGAGGCGTAGAGCCATGGTTCAATTAAACCAATGCTTAAATTCTCATAAGCAACCATTAACTTCTCAGTAAATGTATAGAAGCCACATGAAAGAGTTTTAAAAACTCCCACAACCCAAACTAAAAGCACTAGACTAAGAATGACTGCTAAAGAAAGTCCCTCAATTTCTCAGTCGCAATGCAGGAAATAATGCTTTTTGTTTTTAATTTCTCAGCAATAACCAAAAAAAACCTCACCAGCATTTAAAAGAATCAAAATAACAGCTCTTAAAAACTAGTTAGTTAATTTAGTTCACCTAAAAAAAAAATTCTGTCATCATTTACTCGCCCTCACATCGTTCCAAACCCGTATGACTTTTTCCACAAAAGAGGTTTATCAATGTTAGTGCAACTTTTGTCTACACAATAGATGGAGACGGGCGCTGTAAAGATCCAAAAAGAACAAAACTAACAATTAAAGTAGTGAAAACTGGTGGTGTACATGGAGCTTGAACTGAAATATAAGCTAATATTCATGTCACCGAGTTTGCAAATTATATCATACATCACCCTTAGGCAACCCTCGTGATAGCTCTATGATATGAAGATGACATGTCTACACGTATGACTATGGCTCTTATCCTCAAAGTGAGCGGTAATGCAGGGGAGGGAGAAGCCTGTGCAAATTAACCAGCTTAGTAAACCAAGCCCAAGTCAAGACTAGCAAAGCTAGGAGCAAATCCGTCCATCTGCTGACAAATGGTCTGGCATCCGTTCCAGTGAGTCACAATGGGAGATGCAAAGAGAAGATAATGCAATCAATGACTCCTCCATTATTGTGATAAATGGTCCATGGTGGTCAGGCGATTATTCACTGTTTGAGTTTAAAGGCCAATATATAAATAACCGTGCCTGTTTGCATCTTCGTTTTACCAAGCAAATACAGTTTGAAAAGTCACAGGAAGTCAGAACATTTCACAATTTCTCATCAACATGCCTAGATTTGGTCTGGTATTCACTGGTGACCCATTAAAGCTGCACTACAGATATTATCCGCTGTTGTGGTTTGAAGACTCTCCTTGTTGTCCTTTCAGGTCACAACCAATTACAGCCTCAGTCGTCAAGACAAATGGCGTCTTTCGCTCCCACCAATCGGATTTACCAGTGTATTGTGTCATATGATCTCCTTATGAGATAGACAGAGTGAATGTCCTACTTTGAACACAAACACACTCGCATGTCAGGAGAATTCCTTCCACCTTTACGGGAACTATTTATAGCTGGGTTTTCCTTCTTACACTCCCAGATGAATCCCAGCAGCGGGGCGGAAAGACTCACCTGGCTGTTAAAAGATACGTCATTGTTCAATCACATGCCAAATTCTCACCCCAACACCTGTTCAAAGCCCTCGAGCATTAGTGCATGCGAAGGAAACAGGATTGGATTTCTTCCTTCGAAATCTTCAACTAAACCAAACAAAAAGGACTATTCAGCCTCTATCTTCTAATCACGTTCACAGGTAAAGTTACAAACATATTTAATAAATCCTACACTAAAAAATCCTGGGTTATTTTTTTAACCCATATTCTGGGTTGGGCCGTTTGGGTAAGGCTGGGCGATATGGCCTAAGAAAGAAATCCCAGATTTTTTTCACAAATCCGTTTTAAATCGATTGTTTCCCCCTACTTAAAATCAATCTGCAGATGACAAAAGAAACTTCAAAATTAAAGGGACAATGTAAGATTTAGCCACTAGAGGTCGCATTTTCAAAACTATAACAAAGGCATTTTTTAGGGTTACTTTTTCAGTGTTTTGGGACTTTTTTTTTTTTGTTTGCAGCCTTGCTCAGACGTAACCCAGACTTGTTGGTTATTTATCACTTCTGGCGTGATTTCGGTCTTCTTCTGCAGTTGCGTGTAAAATCACTAAACAAACATTTAGTTGGCTTATTGCACTTGCTCGCGTTGGTCTTATTGCTTGATGAAGGGTCTGCTTTGCATAAAATAAACTATTTATAAAGATACAGAATACAAATACTTTGGATGTTAAAATATGTCCTCAAAGCGGTTTACTGTTTGTTTTTGGGCAGGTTATGAAGGCAATCGCACTCGCAGTACATTTCAGCTATGAGTGAAATGCAGGGTGGCGGTCTTATCCGTGAGCAGTTTACGCCCACCGAATACAACTCCAGCTCGAGCGCGAGAGCCAGCGCCGTTAGGGTGGAAACAGAATTACAAAGAGTGGTCGATTTACTCGTGAAGTACGTCTGTTTAATCTTTACTTCTAATGTGTTAAACAAGATTAAATAGGCAATATGTATAGCTTACATAAAAATGAGATAAACAATGCTGCAAATGAGAAATTTGCAAAAGTTTAGAGGATACAAGTTAATCTGTAAACATTATTTCATGCATAATGTTAAAAAAAAGCTAGTATTATAATAAAAATGAATCAACCCATTAGCTGGCTTAAATCAACCCTTTATAATGGGTTTAATAAACAACCCAATTTGCTGGGTAAAATTAACCCCAAATGTGTTCTGTCCTATATTTACCCAGCCCTTGGGTTAAAAACAACCCAAATTGGCTTGTTTTTAAACCCGGTGTTTTTTTAGAATGTATGCATATTATTAGATTTCTAGGAACATCAATTAGACTCCAAGATTTCTTCAACTCAAGTCTGGAGACCTGAGAAACACCCAAACGGGTGTAGTCTACAAAGAAACTTTACTAATGACTAGGTAGTAAAGCCAATTCTGATGAATACAGATATCACAAACCTAATTGCTAATATGTTATAATGAGCAAACTATTAATTACTACTCAAGCACAAATAAAAGCATCAAAGTGCTATCATCCATACCAATAAGCAGAAAAAAATTAAACAGGCCAAATCAAAAAAGAGGAACCGTCATTATGAAGGACAGCTGTTATCAGCATTTCCTACTAAAGCCCGTCTGGCATATGGTTAATAGCTCCACAAGCAACAGAACTGGAACGGTGATGGATGTGGTCTGCTAAATGACTCTAAACACACAGGATTCCCTTTACATGGCCTTAAGATATTCCTTTGGACTTGCAAAACAAGAGCAGACAGCATAAGGCATTGCATTTATTTTCAATAAACTGCGTTCACAAGCAGGGTTGCTGTAATAACTAAAATTCTTCTTTCTACAAAGCAGTAAATAAAACCCTCTCATTTGGTGCCAACGTTCCAGCCTCAAAAGGAGATTTAATAGGCCAGTGGACAGCAATGCAGAAATCATTATTAAATCCTGGCGAAAGTATTTATCATGTCCACTGCCTTTCAGATGAGCTTTGCACCTTAAAAACAACTGAATAAATAAATAAATGCAAACCTATTAATATGAAAATCACCTCATGCCTAATTCATAACACAATCAAGACAACCAGATTGGTCATTACACTTAAAAAAATAAATAAAGTTCAATGTTATCTTTTAAGATAATGATTAAGCTATTAAGGTGACAAAATACTTTAATTAAACGAAAAAAAAAAATGTCCAGCTTTTAAAATGAAAGCTTATTGGAGTATGTTTTATAAGAAAATGCTATTTCATGTTTTCTAACTTCATGTTTATTCAATGTGTTAATTTACACTTATTTGTAATTTTTTGAAATTTACTAGCAATTCCTGAGAAAGAAAAATAGTTTCTACACAAACATTAATATCTAGAAAGACACAAACTGAAAAAAAGTTTATAGTTATATACATACAACAGCGTTTTAGTGAAATTACGAGAATAAAGTCAAAATATTAATGACAATTTAAATTGTAGAAATTAGTTATTTTTGAGAGTATAGCCTATATACACTACACAACATTTTTTTTGATAGTATAGCCTAGAAAAAAAAAGCCTTTTGATAGAAAAGCTTAGTATCAAGAATATTATATATATATTTTTTTTTTTTTACATGGCACTAAAACACCGCCATATATACAGGATACAAAACCTGAAGGAAAAAAAAACTCTTGGGAAGTTATTGCCACTTTTTTTGGTTTGCCCAACATGTATCTTTCTAGCTAAAGATTATTTGTTATATCAGCTAAGGTGGTGAAAGCTACACTCAAATATTCAAGTATAACCAACCCCAATGCAAAATCGAGAACATCCACTCATACTTTGCCTATAGGTTTAAAGTGGCCATGTCATGTTGAGTTTAAGCCACACATTTATCCAGTGGCTAAAGAGGAGGGACCTGGATGAAAGAGGTGGACCATTTAAATCCACCGAACTGTGTGAAATCCCAAAAGAAGGGCTGGTCAAGGTCAGGAGGGGTCACATTCCTCAGGAAAACGCTAAAGAATGGAGAGGGATGAAAGAAAGACACTTCTGCATGGTTTTGAGGAATGATGCAGACTTCTCTGCCTTGAAGGACAAGGTCTTTGGTGCATGTGAGCTTGTTCTCACATTCCCACCCGAGATTATATCACACGTCCGATGTACTAATAGCGCAGCTGGTTTACTGTTCTATTACCCGTGGATTACACAATATTTCGCACTAAAAGCATTGATAGAAAAGGTCAAGATGCAATACAAAAGCTGCATCTGTTGGTGTTTAAGTGTATATAAAGATCTGCGGCAACACCTTTCCAAAGGTCTGTGAGAGAATGGAAGGTTTGGGCCCAAAGAATTTGCATTTTGACTTGTGTGAGGGTGTGTGTGTGTGTGTGTGCTGACTGACCCAGAAAGCACACTGGGTGGCATTTGTCTTCTATTTTAGCTCCGCAGACATCTGCAGCAAGCTATTCTTTTGAGTTATGAAAGAACTGGCCAACACAAAGCTGTGGCATCCCATTCACAGGTGCTCCAGTGGGTGACTCCATACTGAACAGATGGAAAATTAAACCTCATGGACTGAATCCAGTCTAATCAAATAAAGCTAAAATAACTCCCTGAGGGCAAAAACTGTCACATGAAAGCCAGTGCTACTCACGAGGTTACTTAAATAGGCGCAAGACTAGTTTGGTGCCAAAAGCCATAAAACTAATATCTTACATATATTTCTTACACACTTAAGGTTACATAAATACATGCACACAAATTGAACATCACAAAAGCACAACTCCACGACTAACGTTACGTTAATTGTTCCTCGTCTAATCTTACACTTGAGGTTTAAAGCTAAACGATTACTCTGAAGTGATACATTTGTTGAACATGTAACTTAAGTTAACTTAGAAGCCATTGTTGTTTCAACAGGTCTGTTTTCAGGGAGCTAAAGCTTCAGCTAACATCAATAGAACACCTTTTTTCGTCATTTGTTATTAAAGAAAACAATTCGTCTCGATTATATGCTTAATATCTTAACTGAATGTAATATAAAGTTAAAGATACTCACCGATTCAGCGAAAACCGCAGCAGCCGAGGACAAAACCAGCATGAGGTAAACTTTCAACATCTTCTCATCAAAATAAAAAGCCCCAGTGCCAAAAGTTGTTGTCCGTTTCCGAAGTGAATCACTTGTATAAGTCAAAATGAACCCGTCCTGGTTTGTAAGTCCTTATTTAATGTCGATTCGATTAGATTTATATCGCGTATTTCTTACTGATATCCTCTGTGATCGTACGCAGTATTGCTGAAGCCTGTCTAATGATTGATCCAGTTCAGTTTTATTTAGAGACGTCATCAACCTAAACCCGCCCCTTCACGTGCAGCCAATCAAGACACGGGCAGTGACGTCATTTTGTAAAAACTCCGGAGTCCGGACGCAACACGTAACAGGTTTACAAGAAAATACATTTGAATCCATCACGACGGAGAAGAACATTGTAAACAAAACATTTACGATTATTAGAATAAGTTTTTTTTGACTATATAAAACAACTGTTTTAAGATCAATATCTTATAGATACAAATTCCTCCGTTCTCTGACAGTCACACGTGGTTAACGTACTTAATATCCGTCCTTAACTGACCAAAATGAGATGATAGAATAATGACTAGCACGTGTGGGGAAGTTTTAGGAAGAAGAATTAGGAAAGCGAGACGCTTGTGGAAAGTTCAATGACGTAAACTTCCGGGATTTTTTTAGATTCTTTTTTATTGTTCTTCCCTTTTCCCTTAAGCGCTCTGAAAAACAAAAACCACAATGAAACTTAGATGCCATTGCTGATAAAAAAGAGTTTTATTTTCTGTTCTTCTTTTCTTCTCTACTGACAGAAGTTCTTATGGCTTGCTGGTCTTAGTTGGTTTAAGCTGGTTTTAGCTGGTCGGTGGTCTCCGAGCCTGGTGTTGAGATGCTGATGTCCAAAATCCTCCAGCAAACCCTCTTACCATTTGGCTTGTTTCTTTTCTTTTTTATTTTCATAAATGTCAGCTACATTCAGGTTTAGGCGGTGTTGCATCATAGAATTAACAGTTGTCATTTCCACTAAAAGGAGTCAGTTTGGTTCTCATACAGTCACAGTAACTGGAAAATGATGGAATAACTCGCTCTTATCACAGCTTTTCTATTCTGGCATGACTTTGAACTTGAAACCACTTTTGCAAGTCCCAACATGACACTGTCAGTGAATAGTGCTTTACACCCAAATTCACTCTATTAGAGTAAATCATCTCTTGGTAATCACTGAAATCATCAGTTCTTTAAGTCATTAGAAATATACTCTTTTACAAAGATTAGAATTAGGCATTTTTTCAATTAGGTTAATCATCTAAGCATGTCTTCAATGTGTCACTATTTATGATTCCTATTAATAAGAATAGTTTTGCTTAGATTGCAATGCAAAACATTCAGTACAAATCACTTGTAGTTAATCAAGACTGTCATGCTAATAAAAGTCTCTCATGTATGTAAATGGTCATTGTATAGGCCTTAAGGTTCAGAAATACTGCAAATACTTGCTGTGTTAAAATCCTCTTAAATGCCTAATTTACCTGGCAAACGAACTTGATTCAGATTCAGATTTACTTGTTTGAAGTGGCTGGGTGAATGTGATGGTATTACAATAGTGATATCGCTAATCTTGATTCTAATCGGCGTCATTTAAAAAACTCAAAACAGACGTTATTATTACTGCAGTGTTAACAAACTAAATATATACATTCATGCACTTCTACAGCAGTTCTCTTTATATATTTCAAAACAACAAATCCCCAATTATCTTATGTTCTCGTTGTCCATCGAGGAATCTTGCAGTATTTCTTGCATGGTTACAGTATATGTTTTCCACAGCTGTACAAATGTAAAATTGTGGAAGCTCTTCTACATTCGAACCAAGTTGTAAAAAGTGCCAGCTAACACATTTGACCTGCTGCTCATGAGGTCTCAGACTGTCCTGTATTATGAAGTACGAGAAGAACCTGGCCTGATTTCAGCCTTGATTTGTTTAGTCTGGGACTAGGGTACATTTTATACAATGTGAAGGAAGTGCTCTAAAAAATGCAAGAGATGAACATGTTTTGGAAAAATAGTGCAGAGTGAAAGCATCTGTGAATGCTTACAATGTGAGAAATGCGGACATAAGCAAAACGGAACAAAAATAGCCATCAATCATGGTTATGATCTAACTATAGTTGTTAGTGATGCATAATGTTCCTTATTTAAGGGTCAACATAGGGTGCATAAAGCATCTTAGAAATGTGATTGTTATAAACCAAAAACTGGTGGTGAATCTTCATTCTTAGTTATTTTGTAACTCACTTTCAATTGTAAACAGACAAGTGCGCTCCATATTCTTTAATGTGTACAATTGTAGGCTTGTGTTTAAATGTAACATTTTAGAGCTCATGGGTTGTCAGCGTTGCTGTTGTGCCATCATTGATAATCAGTTATATAGCGCCTGCTGATCCAAGAGCAGCGATGGAAAAGTTTAGGCAGAGGCAGTAAACACTGCAGCTCGGGTCAGCTCGTTCAAGCAGTTGTGGCAATCAAATCCACATGGTGTACATTAGAGAGAAGCGCCTGGCTCAGTGCTGCTGTACGCTGGCCTTCTCCACATCCCCGCCTCGACTTTCACCCAGTCATAGTCCGTCTTTTGTCTCCATGTAAAAAGTAAATTCCACCCAACCTCTGACATAGACTGACACACATTCCAATTCAAGCACAACAATGGAGGCCTTTGTGCTGCGCTGCTGTGTGTGCGTCTGTTTGCTTTTCATTTTTTTATTACACTCTAGATGGGATAGAAAGTTGAATCATTTTTTGTAGCTATTGCTGATGTGTGTGTGATCTCACAAATCCCCTCCATAACACAAAACAGTAAAAATAAGAGTTCTGTTTGGTCCCTTCGCTCTTTTGTGTTACCTGTACATTTGGGTTGTTTTCAACCAACATTTGGGTTAAATGTTTAACCCAATCTTCTGGGCTTTAACCCAATTGTTGGTTGAAAACAACCCAGTCGCTGGGTTTGTCCTTATTTTACCCAGCGCTGTATTTAACCCAGCATTTTTTAGATTGTAACTACGACTTTTGCCACAATAAACTCCTAATTTGCTACTTAATAGTTTAGATATTGGGTAGGATTAGGGATGTAGAATATGGTTACACAGAATATGTCCTTCATTAGTGCTAATAAACAGCCAAAATGTTATTAAAAGGTATGCTAATAAGCAACTAATTAATTGTGAGAATTGGTCCCTATAATAAAGTGTTGACACTTTTTAAAAGTATATAATAGGCACATTTCTGATATGACTGGTTTGCAATCAGAGCAGGTGTTTGTAGGTGTGACATTCCTTGAGAGAAGTTACTATAATGTATTCGGTGTCATTTAAAGTGTTTAGCGCTCACAATCCTATCTAATCTCTTTCTCCTGAGGGGTGTTAGACGTGAGGTGATGTTTGTGCTTGTCCTTGCTTTTGTAAACTACTCATTATGAAGTAAATAAGATCATCACAAACACACATGCCACAGAAGATCGTTGAACAATAAAACTATGCAATCCCTTTGATTGGCCTTCATAAATTAAGTTAACAATATTAGGGGAGGCATTTTTGTCCGGGCTGACTTTTTGTTTGTTTGTTTGGCTTTATCTTCCTTCATCAGTTCACAAGAGGTACAGCCCACATTTCTCTATCATTAACATCATTAACATATTCATTGCTCTAGATGTGAATTGTTATCTGTGTTGAACAGATATAAAAAGTAATATGTAACATATTTGATTAGTTTAATCAAGTTTAGTAACTTAATCTAAATACTTAAGTATTTATTTGGTATTCCGAAAAAAAGAATAATAAAGGTAATATATAATAATAATAATACATTTACCAAACAAAACATACAATAAAGATTGGTTAAGACCAATAAATATAATTTTAATGCAATATGATAATATTCTCAAAGTGTTTGCCATTCTTACTGTTTCTCAGTTTATACATATATATATAGCACTATAGGGCTGTTACTAATCAAATTAAATTCATAAAACTGTATCCATGTTTGCACTGTAGAGGTGGCACAAAAGAAATGAACTGAAGAATAAAGAAGGGTAACTCTTTATTTTATGGTGCCCTTGTTTCATGTTACATGTACTTACTATTATAATAACAATACATTATTCATAATTGCATGCAAGTAACCCTGAGCCAAACCCTAATCCTAACCCTAACAGTAAGTACATGTAGTTAATTAATATTACTCAGTACTTCAATATATAATTACACTTTAAAAAGGACACTTTAAAATAAAGTGTATAGCTGAAAGAAGAAATGACACAAATAGACATGAGGCGTGAGATCGTGAGATCAGTGTTGGCAGCCCTGGTTTTCACAGATCGAGAACAACTTACTTCAAGATGCTTGTTCAGATTAGATTTTGTCCTTTATTTCATTGAATGTCTGTCATTGATGTATTTATTTAATTTAACATTAATGTAAACTGTTTAGCAAGTTGTCGTGAGGCAACTGTTGATTTAAAAAACCGTGTGCAACCTCTTCAATCAGCAACCTGCAGAGTTGCAGACAGATTATAGGACTCATAAAACCATGCAATGTGTTATTGTAATGGAAATTCAAAGGCAATTTCACCTATAAAGTTACATACACAGGATACAACATTTTTCGAGAATGAAGATTAAATTACTTGAGATTAAAGTTATAATATTTTGAGATTCTCGCCTTTTTGCGCATGCAAATGGTCCGGATTGGGAGCACCGGGAGATATTCCAAAGTCTCAGCTTGCAAAATCTGTCAGTTTGTGCAAACATACACAAGATTCAACATCTAATCTGAAAAAGCATCTTGAAGTGAGTTGTTCTCGATCTGTGAAAACCAGGGCTGCTATCACTGATCTCATGATCACACACCGCACTGCCTTTCACATATATATTTATAACATGTAGACTTGGTTTCACAGACAGGGCTTAGATTAAGCCAGGATTAAGCCATAGTTCAATTAGGACATGTAAGTAGCTTTTATGAATGTGTCTTATAGAAAATAAATCTTTACTGGTGTGCATCTTCAGACAAAACAATGACACATATATTCTAAGATATGTCAGAGCAAGTTTCTCTCTTTTATATATATATATATATATATATATCGTATATGAAGTATCTAATGATCACCAAATCTGTATTTATTTTATCAAAATTACAGTAGAAACTGAAATATTGTGAAATATTATTACAATTTTAAATACCTATTTTCTATTTAAAAATGTAATATTTTCCTTTGATGCAAAGCTGAATTTTCAGCATCATTAATCCAGTTTTTGGTGTCACATAATCCTTAAGAAATCATTCTAATATGTTTATAATAAAAATATTTTAATAAAAAAAAAAAAAATTTTTGGGGGGGGGGGACAAAATATTGTAATATATTCTAGTTTATTTTAATAGAATATTGTAAAAAATACGTAATCATTTTCCTGTTCTGCGGAAATATATATATTAACTTTTTAGCTGTGAATATGAAAAGGCATTTTGTTTTCCCTTTTCAGTGAATTTCTCTTCTCTGGAGATTCACACAAACAGACACTCCCACTTCGTTTACTAAGATATCACTGAAGCCCCACCCATTTTCCATTTGAACTTTGGACTGGATCCTCCTGCTCTTTCTAATCTAACCAGCTCCCTCATTCCATGAATTTTCTCTCTCTCAAATACATTTTCATGTTGTTGTTGTAGTTTTTTACACTTTCCCTTTTCATATCTCACTCTTTCACCTTACGGACAAAGAGATAAAGACTGTAGAAGGCCACTCTGTTGACTGGGAGCCATAAAAACAGGGCACACAAGAGCTACGCTTCACCCCCTCCACCCACAACCGCCTACCGCACTACCAAACCATATATAGAAGAGTACATGCTGTTTCCCTTTCCCAGCACTCGCTAAAAGCCAGGAAGACGTCACCACTTCCTGTGCATATGCAAGAAAATGGAATTTAAGAGGAAGGCCATAGGGCATTAAACTGTGTGTGTGTGTGTGTGTGTGTGTGTGTGTGTGTGTGTGTGTGTGTGTGTGTGTGTGTGTGTGTGTGTGTGTGTGTGTGTGTGTGTGTGTGTGTGTGTGTGTGTGTGTGTGTGTGTGTGTGTGTGTGTGTGTGTGTGTGTGTAGTATGGAAAAGGATACGAGAAACACCATGTGGTAACCGAGTAAAGCTGTGATAGGGGAATTGCGTGGAATGGCTGGAATTTCCTGCTAAAAACATCATGTGCTCCACCAGTCAGCCACAGTTTACATGCGCAGCCAGAGAACTTCATGATGAGACAATATTTAACCAGATATGATGAGTCACAAAATTTCACTGATAATATTTGACCTTGGCATTCTGTGATATCTTGTGGTGTAATTCCTTTAGGAGTTTATTACACAGTTGTTGATTCTGTATGATTCGGGTACATCATTGTGTCTTTTAAAATGATTTCTTATTTTATTAAATTATTAATATTGAGTATTATGAGCCATACACATTTTTATCTTTTACTTTAAAAAGATTTATATATTGTAGAAACTTAATAGAAGAAAAGAATGAAGAATTTTTTATTTGTCACATACACAATTATACAGAGTATAACCAGCAGTGAAATGTGTTCTCTGCATTTAACCCATCCAAGTGCACACACACCTGGAGCAGTGGACACACACACACACACACACTGGAGCAGTGGGCAGCCGGCACTGCGGCGCCCGGGGAGCAGTTGGGGGTTCGGTGCCTTGCTCAAGGGTCTCACCTCAGTCGTGGACAATTCCTGCCGGAGCCGAGATTCGAACCCACAACCTCGGGTTACAAGTCCAACGCTCTATCCATTAGGCCACGACTGCCCCCCTCCCCATAATATATTTAACTTATGGCAAAATTTGGTTAATTCTGTATATTGTCTGAGGGTTGGCTTCCTCTGAGGTCCTCCGAGGGGTCGTCATCATCTCTTCTCAGGTGTTTGGTCATCTCAGATCATTTAAGGGTTGGATCCAGACTGAAGCTTGTGTAATTCCTAGCTACCACGGGATGTTAATCCAGAAACAGAGATACAAATAGAGACATAATTAGCGTAGCTGTTGTTCCATCCAAGCAAAGATTATCTGTTCAACCCAAGCTAAAGCATAATAATGTGCGTTTGATCAGATATAACTGCAGAACAAGATTGTGAGATGCATTATATGAATGCTTGGCTAAAGAGATGTGTCTTTAATCTAGATTTAAACAGAGAGAGTGTGTCTGAACCCCGAACGTTATCAGGAAGGCTATTCCAGAGTTTGGGAAGCAAATATGAAAAAGTTCTACCTCCTTTAGTGGACTTTGCTATCCTAGGTACTACCAAGAGTCCAGAGTTTTGTGACCTTAGGGAGCGGGTTGGATTGTAGCGTGATAGAAGATTAGTTAGGTACGCAGGAGCTAAATCATTTAGGGCCTTATAGGCAAGTAATAATATTTTGTAACTGATACGGAACTTAATAGATAGCCAGTGCAGAGACTGTAAAATTGGAGTACTATTCAAAAGTTGGAGTACTTATACTACTCAAACATCAATTTACAAAAGAACTTAATATTTTTATTCAGCTAAGATGCATTTAGTTGATCAAACTAATGATTTCTGAAGGACCATGTGACACTGAAAAGTGGAGTAGTGATGCTGAAAATTCAGTTTTGCATCACAGGAATAAATTACATTTTTAAATATATTCAAATAGAAAAAGTTCATTTAAATTGTAATAATATTTCACAATATTACTGATTTTCCTGTATTTTTGATTAAATAAACACAACCTTGGTGAGCAGAAGAGATGTCTTCCAAAAGCATTAAACAAATCTTACAGACAGTGTAACTTGTACTGCTTCGTTTGTGGTACTATTTTAATTATACAGTGGTGGCAAAAATGAGTATAACACTATATTCTAACCATCTAAAAATGGTTTTGAGTCAGTTATTTCTATCTTTTTCTGTAGTGTGTCAGTAGAAAATATCAGTTTACATTTCCAAACATTCATTTTGCCATTAATTGAGATGTTTGTCTGCCAACAGCCAGTGCTCCACACAGAGATCTGATCTGATCATCATCAGTGTGTCTGGAATGACATGAAGAAACAGAACAAACTGAGACAGAATAAATCCAGAAGAACTGTGGCAACGTCTCCAAGACGCTTCAAGAGATCTACCTGCAAAACTACCTGAAAAACTCTGCGCAAGTGCACCGAGGGCAAAAGCTGCTTTAAACAGCTTTTAAGGATGCTCGCACCAAATGTTGATTTAATTTAGTTAATAGAAGTTAATTGATAAAGCAATCATTGACAGTATTCTCTTCTTACACAAGTGCCTAAAACTTTTACAAATATTGTAGCTTTGTAGGTAAACTGATATTTGCTACTGACACACTCCAGCAAAGTATAGAAATAACTGACTTAAAACCATTATTAGCTGGTGTTCTAATAATTTAGATCAAATTGCACAGCTTTTCCAAATTATGAGAGCTGCTAAAACAGGATGCTAAAACCCTTTGATTTACATTGAAAGAGGAAGGAACCAGGTAAGAGGAAGTCATTGAGAACAAAATAGCAAAATTTGCATGGGCAAGAAAGCAACCACTTAGCAACAATGTAGAATACCCTAACAATCGCCCTGGCAGTCACACACAGCACCTGTAAACGCCACTCAGTTTTTATTTAGAATACAGTATCTCACAGAAGTGAGTACACCCCTCACATATTTGTAAAATATTTTATTATATCTTTTAATGTGACAACACTGAAGAAATTACACTTTGCTACAATGTAAAGTAGTGAGTGTACAGCTTGTATAACAGTGAACATTTGCTGTCCCCTCAAAATAACTCAACACACAGCCATTAAAGGCAGGGTAAGCAATGTCTGGAAGCCAATGTTGATATTTGAAATCACCAAAACAAACACGCCCCTACCCCAAAAGGGTCTCGCCCCTATTTTGATAGATCTGCCCACATATACGTAGCCTACGCAACCCAGGTGACGATTAGTTCTGTGAAACATAAGGCTCTTTTCCACCGAAATTACCTGGAACAATATGTCCCAGGAACTTTTTTCCCCCCAGACCTGTTGCTGTCTGTGTTTCCATCGTGGTCTAAAGTACCGAGAAGATTAGGCAAATAGTCTGGTGACTTAACGTTAGGTCTGCGTGTGTTTCTCAATACCAAGTACGCAAATTTCAGACTTGCATCCTCGGTGGTTCGGACTTCACAAGTTAGACTCGGGAGTGTGAGCTCCCGCGGACGGAACGACTCAAGTCCAGTAATTCTGCAAACAGCAGCGTACTTGATAACATCAGTCAGCTCTCCTCGGCTACTGCAATCTTCCTCACTGTATTTACAGACGAAATATATCAAACACCACTGCCTCTTTTCATTTTCATTTCAACATATCAATAGAACAATAGAATAAAGACCAAAGATTACCTGTTAGATTTACCCAAAACTAATTATATCTTATGTTTAACCACTACAGAGACATCAGAGCCAGCGGTAAATGTCAGAAGGACTAGCCGAGGTTATGCTCCTCTCTTCGGGATACATGAGCACTGAGCGCCCGGTGATCGCGTGGACTCACGTCTCTGAAATCGGCGAAGCAAATTTTCAAATATGCGCTGTTTTTATAAATAATCCCCAGATTTGAGTTTTAAACAACTACATTCTTGCCTGAAATACACGTGTCCAGTGTATTTAGCTGGACAAGACACAGTGTTACTCGCCTATCGAGAAGAAACAAAGCAACCTCAGCGTCCGATCGCACCTTCACTCTCCAGCGCTTGATCCGGTCCTAGCCTTAAGATTTTATCCGCCATGTCGCTACTGAACGCTGGCTGATTGGCTGCAAGGTTGACTCGTCAGTTTTCTAAAACGTTTTTGAAAAATAGGCCTTTAATGTCTAAACCGACAAAAGCAAAGTGTGTCACTGTGTCATGTGACAAGTGTTGTCTCACACAGCGCTCTCATTCTCTCATACTGGTCACTGGAAGTGTCATGGCAAAGAACTGTCTGGAATTGTTGTTCTACATAAAGATGGTGTAGGCTGAAGATTGCCAAGACCTTGAAACTGAGCTGCATGGCAAAGAGATTCCATAATATGGTCGACCAATTGAGTGTTGCTCAGCGTCAAAGAAAATGAGTGCTGCCAGCATGCTGCACAGCCTGTCAGTGCTCAGACCATACGCCGCACACTGCATCAAATTGGTCTGCATAGCTGTCGTAGGAAGACTCTTCTAAAGATGATGCACAAGAAAGCCTGCAAACAGTTTGCTGAAGACAAGCAGGCTAAGGTCATGGATTACTGGAACCATGTCCTTGAGACCAAGATAAACTTATTTGGTTCAAATGGTGTCAAGCGTGTGTGGAGGCAACCAGGTGAGGAGTACAAAGACAAGTGTCTTGCCTACAGTCAAGCATGGTGGTGGCATCTGTGGGGCATCCTCATATGGAAGGTGGAGGAGCGCAAGGTCTCTAACATCCACCAGATCCGTGATGTCGTCATGGATGAGTGGAAGAGGACTCCAGTGGCAACCTGTGGTCAACTCCATGCCCAAGAGGGTTAAGGCAGTACTGTAAAATAATGGTGGCCACACAAAATATTGACACTTTGGGCCCAATTTGGACATTTTCACTTAGGGGTGTACTCACTTTTGTGGCCAGCGGTTTAGACGTTAATGCTGTGTGTTGAGTTCAGCAAATGTTCACTGTTATACAAGCTGTACTCACTACTTTACTTGTAGCAAAGTGCATTTCTTCAGTGTTGTCACATGACACTGTACTCACTTCTCTGAGATACTGTATATAAATATCTAGTTCTGCAATGACTTAAGGATCGAAAACAATAAATGACTTGAAACATGCTATCTGAAGTGTATGTGTGCATGTATGTGTTTCAGGGTGTGGAGTTCGGATGAAAGAGTATTTTTGTCATACTACTCCACATTTCACTGGAGAATTCTCTGCAACTGCCTTTGTTAGACAAAAGCTCTGACATGGGTCATTTTACCGTTTCAGAGTGTTTATATGCCCAGGAGACAATATAGACACTTAACACGTCTCTCTGCTGTTACACCTGCCCGCCGTGTTTTTGCTCTCGGCCAGGTGTGACATTTCACTGTACAATGAGCGTCTCTCTTTTACAAGACACATGATTCTAATGAGGACACAATATAATTCTCTGTGTGCTCGCCATTATTAAAATGAATCTGGGTTTTTTGGCAAAAGGTCACAGCGTGTAACCGAGTCGGTTCCTGTTCTGCTTTTTGCTGGTGAGCAGACAGCAGGTGCATTCTGTGGTTTTACTAAAAAGGAAAATAAGTTTCTGGTGCTCTATTAGTATTACTCTATTACTGATTAGGTGCTTTTCATTTCAATTTTGCATTCATTGGTGGTTTTTGATTAAGCTAACATCACATTTACTTCAATCATCTGACCCAACTCATGATGCAGCTTGTTGTGGAGAGCAGTGTTGTAACTGTTATTTAAAACTAAAGCTATTATTTATTACATTAAGTGTATATTAATTGCTTAATTAATAAATTACTTAATTACTATATGCATTTTGTTTTGAAAAATAGAAATCAGAAAACAAACTTAAAAACATTATAAATTGAAGTAAAACTAAAATAAAAAATTATATATATATATAGTATAATAGCTGTCCATAGTATAAGTAGCCATGAACAACAACAAGATGCAAAACAAAATGCTAGGGAGTTTTTTTGTTTTGGGGGGGGGGGGTCATATCCTAATGACATTGGCAAGGTATACATTTTTCATTGGATATGCCCCCCCCCCCCCCCTTCAAAAAAAAAAAAAAAACACCCTAGCATTTTGTTTTGCATGTGTGAGTACCACTCACATTTGCTTGAGAAATGTGCAAAAAAAATTGTAAAACATGTTCCATTCCCACATAAAAATCCCCAGTTAAAACACTGCCTTTGTGGTGTTCTATTCATATCAAATCAAGTTTTTTTCAAGTCTGTTTTTAAATGCCTGTGTTAGCACCTGCTGCAAAGTGGCCTGTAAGAGAGGACTTTTATTTTGTACAGTGCAGTCTCATCTGACACTGTGTTAACAGCAATTAGTGAGCATGTCTGGAAACTTAATGTGGACGTCTAAGTTATAATTTATTGATCAGTGCTTAATAGAACAAATGAGATAAACTTATACAAAAAGAGTAAGGAGCTATTTACTTGATGACAAATGTGCTGAGTTGATATTAAAGGGGTCATCTGATGCAAAATTAAATTTTCAAGTTGTTTGAACATAAATGTGTGTTGGAAGTGTGTGTACACATCCATCCTACAATGATAAAAATCCACCCAGTGTTTTTTTTTTAATCCCTGGCTGTATCCGAAATCACCCCCTATACCCTCATTCACTATTCCCTACATTAGTCCACTCATACAGTTCACTTGAAGGAGTGAATGAAAACGAGTGCACCGGAAAGACTGCCGCTTTTGCATAGTTTGCTTGCTTTTTAATAATCATTTGAAACAGGCAGCTCCAGTAGTAAGATAAACGGATTTATCTTGAACTCTGTCACGGAAATGATGTATAAACCCTAATAGTCAATTTACAATTAATTTGTACCTGTGTTGTATTACACTGTATTACGCCGTGGACGAGCGCTTCTAAAATAAATGAATGGATGATTCAGCTGCGGGCGCCATCTTCTGGCGAGACGCGGGAATTCATTCGACTCTCACAGTGCATTATGGGGATTCTAGCCATTGAGTGTACATCGGTTGTACACTCGTTTTTGCGGTGCATTGTGGGATTGAATGAGTGCACTCGAGAACATCCACTATGGTTTCGAACACCACTTAAAATGGCTGTGCCCTCAAATAGTGCACTATATGAGAGTATAGGGGGCGACTTCGGATACAGCCCCTGTTTTAAAATCCCCTTTCTCAAATCAGGCTGTTCTGAGATTCCTGTCAGAATGACGTAGTTCTGTACAGGCCCCTCCCACGAGAGTTGATTGACAAGACCGTCTTACCTTAGACCCGCCCTGAGTGAGCTGAGAGCTGTCCGCTATTGTGTCGACTCCAGTGCAGGGAAAGACAAGTTGTCTACGATTAAGCGATTGAGGTGTTTTGTTGTTGGATGTAGTAATGAATATAGCAGTCGTTAGTTACTCCCAACAGCTGAGCCGCCGAAGACGCAGAGGATTAACGTCACTTTCATTCTGAAGGGAATGCGCCGATACTGATCTACATAAATGCGTCTATGTTCGCACGAATCATTCATAATCCAGCTCCACCTCCAGAAGAAGTGAGTATAAGGGTTTTTTTATTCATCTTTAAATATCGCCTTTCCTAATAATGTACTAGTTAGCTAGTTTCGCGGCTAAAGTAAACAGTACTGCTCATCACCCCACGGAAGAGAGGGGCGGGGCTAGCAGAGTCATGGGCATTTAAAGCAACATGGACTAAAAAACGGCTTGATGAAAACAGGGTAAAGAAGGTGTTGTTTACACTACCTTTGAGAAATTTTAACCAAAGTATGTTATAGACTTTACATTAAGACCTTAAAGAATCATATCAACTTATATCAAATAGGCATCAGATGACCCCTTTAAAAACTTTGGTGCAGTAGCAAATCTGTGTTTGTGACCTTGACAGAGTTGAGGCCATGTAACCTACTGATGTTTTGGTTTACCAGGAAGAACTTGACTAGATAAGGAATGAGACACTTAAAAATAAGCCTCTATCTACCAGCATTGAGCCTGCAGTCATCCAGATGATCTTGATTAAGTGCTTGATGCAATGTTCTGCTAAGCATCACTGCGTCACACCTCATCAGTTAATGAACTGAGACTGTGTTGACTTTACACGCTTCCTCTCTCATTACACAGCTCGTTAGTTGCTAGTTTAGAAGGTAATCAGAGAGCTTTGATCATAAGCAAGATGAATGCCAGCACTTTCATTTGCAACTGAATTGCTGTTAATTACAATTGAATATATTGATTCACCTTTTTAATATGCATTAGATTGGAGATCAAAGTCGATAAGCGCTTTCATCTGTATTTCATTCACTCATGAAGTCTTATATACCTAATTAATATAGAAAAAAATTAAGCAGTTATACATATTTATTTAAAACGGTGTTAAAAATGCCACATGCACAAATGGAAATCAATTTAAAAGACAATAGACAGCCAGTTAAAACAGTGCCATGTAGTTTAATTATTATACTGGGTAAATATTAGAATCATGAAGTTTCATAAAATGACCGTTTTAACGTCCCCATGTCTTTCTTGCAAGAAATGGTCAAACAGTCATTCAAAGTCGGCTGCAGAGTGGGACAACCGGACTTTAATCTAGTAAATTAATCGGGTTATGATTAAAACAAGAAACATTTTATTTATTTTGTAAGATGTAATATAGTTTTAGATTAGTTTTTTTTATAAAAAATAAAAAAATGATTATCAGTGATAAAACAGTCACATTGTTTTTTCTTTGTAAATAGAGAAACATTTTGCTTGCAAATTTTACAATTCATTAGAAAGAAACAGCTATTAACACACTAAATTAAACATGGTATTTTTTTGTTTTTATAATTGTTTTGTAAACATTATGCATTTTTATAAGTAGAAAGTCTGAAATATATTTTCTTAAAAAGCATTTTATTAACAAAATCCTTTTTACAGTGCAATTCGCAAAAAAATATTTTTAGATTTTTTTCTAAAGTAGAAAACTGAAATTGTATTTGCATGTGCAACTTTAAGAAATATTTTTCATAGGGTAGGCTGAATTTTCATTTAATACTAATGCAAATAATTAATTTGTAATACATTATTTTATATAATATTATGAGTTTTGTTTATGATGTTATGATGAACATGCCAGAATAGGGTATAATACAAATATAAACATATATGTCATGTGAACTACCTTACAAAACGGACAAAGTGCAAAAAAAGGGAAATGAGAAGTGAGTGGTTGAACCCTTCAAAAACACATACAGACTGATCAGAGCGCTCTACAAAGATTCAGATCTGGATCTGTCCAGTCTCACTCAACTCTGCTGACCTTTGACCCCCCGTTGCTAGGATCATGCCCCTGCGAGGGTGGCTGTGGGTTGAGTGGCGACAGGATCCCGCTATAGCTGTGCCGCCCTAAACACTTCCATATGAGCATCCATCCTAAACCATGGGAAAAAGTAGCTTGGGTCAAAAAGTCCATCTAAACATAGAGAAATGTTTCTTTTTATTATTAGTAGGTCTTGCTGTGAAAAGCATCACGGTTACCGATTATGTTTTTAAACCCTTAACCCTAAGTATTCAGTTCTAGTGCATAATTTTTCCCACACAGACATAACCCCCCACATTTCAATTTAATATTTCCATAGCATCACTATATAGGAAAGTGCAGTCATTTAATGCCCCATTAAAACGAGTTTGGTTAAACTCTCATCATCAGGCAATCTATGCAGCCACCTTCAAAAAAATAACATCTTATATTCCACGAAGAAAGACTCCCGAGGGGGAGCAACCCCACCAGGCCAGAACAATGGCGTTCCCCTCCCGAGTCTGTGATTGAATGCTGCCAGGATTCAAGTACAAACATTCCAGCGTACAAAGGGAGCAAAGCCAGGAGGGACGGGAACGGGGGGAGGGGTGCGCAGGTGAGGAGACAAGTCTGAACAACCCCAGTGACTGACAGCAGCACGTTTCCTAGCATATAAAGCCTACTGTATCATATCTGATGCGCATATTTCCAAGGCCTCTAAATGATCTACAGGATAAAACTTAGCTGAGAAACCTGTTGTACACAATCTACTTCATGCCTTCTGCCATCTGATAGTTTATCATTTTAACAAGTGAAAGGACTTTTAATGTAATTGTAAAAACGTGCTCCATTGTCTTTTGGTAAGGTAGGTATGTATAGAGAGCGCCAGGCTGGTTAAAGTAGGTGAACGGTGGACCGGACCGGAGTGAAGCGTGTATTTAAAGGAGTGCTGATTGCAGGCTGCAGGTGCGGGTGATCAGTATGCAGGTGATTGTGATCTGAGAATGAGCTTTATTGGCCAGGTATGTTTACACATACGAGGAATTTGTTTCAGTGACAGAAGCTCCACAGTGCAACAGAGTCACAGCAACAGGACAGGACACAGATAATAAAAGAATAATATACAAATAGGCAATGTACAAAATAGCAAAAACACAATATATAATATAGACAATTGTGTGTGTACAGGTCTGCTATGTGCAAATTTGAAATGAAAAATAAGTATGTGTGATGAATAAATAATGTATAATAGTGTTGTGTGTTCCACGTTTAATGTCAAGTGTTCATGAGATGGATTGCTTGGGGAAAGAAACTGTTTCTGTGTCTGGTCGTTCTGGTGCTCAGAGCTCTGTAGCGTCGACCAGACGGTAACAGTTCAAAGAGGGAGTGTGCTGGATGTGAGGGGTCCAGAGTGATTTTGTCCAGCCCTTTTGCTCACTCTGGATGAGTACAGTTCCTGGAGAGTGGGGAGGGTTGTGCCAATGATTCGCTCAGCAGCCGGACTACCCTCCGTAGTCTTCTGAGGTCAGATTTGGTAGCTGAGCTGAACCAGACAGTTATTGACGTGCAGAGGACGGATTCAATGATGGCAGAGTAGAACTGTTTCCTCAAGAAACATTTGCATATGTGTATCATATTTGAAAAAAAAGTGAACATAAATGATCTCCACTAGAGATAAACCGAAAATAGTCTCAAACAATGAGCTGCTATTCACATTCATTTATTGCTCTATAGTATACTCTAAATACCAAGTGTTTCGTTAGTGGCTGTTTTTATTTCTCTTAAAACATTTTAATCAAAGTTGATGAGCAAATTCAATCAAACAAAACAACAGACGCCACAATAATAGCAGCCGCACATGTTCGGACTGCATGTCCTCCCAGCAGAATTCCCTGAGTTATTTCAATCTGGCCGACAAAAGGCTTGATTATTAGGCAAACTGGTTAGCTGGGCAGCTTTTGTTGACTGGCAACATCCAACAGACTCTTTTGTGTGTTTCCATAGCTTTTCTTGGTATGCTTTGATGCAGTTCCCCTTTTGTAAAAATCCATACAACCTTACAAGTCATTCTCACAGGAGCAGAGAGACAGAACTGAAATCAGTACACCAGAGAGAAAAAAACACTGGGTGGATTGTTGAATTTGATTTAGACTTATGTTTACATGCAAAGCAAATGTTACAGATTAGTGAGAGGTGACTTATCCCATGACAGTTAACATGTGGGTTATTTACAGAGATAATATGGAGTGACGTGGTTGGAAACACAAGGTATGCCTCACTGGAATGCCCTTTAGGGCGTCTCTCTCGCCCTCTGATGAGAACAAAAGTCACCTGACCGGCACATGTGCACCGAGCTAAAGAAACTAAACATGGGATTTTTATTTTTTGAATAAGTCAGGTGAATGTTTGTTTACATGGATATTTTCCCCTTGCTCTTATACTTATATCTGAGAGAAGATCTTAGTTTCTTAATGGGGATTTGAATAGTTGATTCTTAAAATATTACATAAGTTCCACCCATTATTGAATATACGGTTACATCCAAACTTAAAGGAATCGCTCACCCAAAAATGGATGTTTGCTGAAAATGTACTCACCCTCAGGACATCCAAGAGAAGATGAGTTTGTTTCTTCATCAGAACAGATTCCTCTGCAGTGAATGGGTGCCGTCAGAATGAGAGTCCAAACAGTTGATAAAAACATCACAATAACCCACAAGTAATCCACACGACTCTAGTCCATCAAATTAACATCTTCAGAAGCAAAATGCTGCGTGTTTGTAAGAAACAAATCCAACAGTCTTGCTCTAACTTAAACCGTTGCTTCCGGAGAAAATACAAGTCCTCTCTCCATAAAGTCATCTGCTGGTCTGAGTCAGGAGAGAAATATGTACAGATCAAGCACCGTTTACAAGCCAAAACAGTTCTAAGAAATACGTCAGTGGATATTGACGTGAGAGGACAACAGGTGATGGACTTTTTTTTTACTGGAGGAAGTATTATTATGGATTATGGACTCATATTTTAGACATAATAGGGTTGGTTTAAATATGATTGGTTGGCCATAATATGATGGTTTAAATTTAAAACGCCTTGATGTATTTCTTTCTTACAGTTTTTCACTTCACAAGATGTTAATTGATGGACTGGACTGGGGTGGATTATTATGTTTTTATCAGCTGTTTAGACTCTCATTCTGACGGCACCCATTCACTAAATACATCTTCAGAAAATTTCCATTTTTGAGTGAACTATTCCTTTAGGGCCCAGATCTAGGCCAAATCATGTCAGTTCAAAAACAAAGATATAAAATGTAATGTACTAAAAGCGAGACAATTCGATTTGTTCATTTTTTTTTTTTACATAATTTCAAATGAGTATAAACCAGAGAACAAGATAATTTTTCTTTCTGAGACCCAGATTCAGAAAAAAATCCACATTTATAACCACAAGGATCAAGACTCCAACCCAAACAAAATTTGTTTCTGGGATGTTTTTGGGTCGCATAGATATTTATGTGCTTAAATGAGATCTCTATTAACTTTAACTTTTTTCGTGCCATAAACAAGGAGATAAAATCAAATACTGATGAACAGGCTATTTTATATTATACATAAATATTCAAATGATGTTGCTATCAGAAATCTCTGTATGGCTTCTAATGGCTTAATTGGATATTACTAAAAGAGAATAAAATAAAGTTTTAAAATAACTCTTTGCTTACTGACATAACACTTCTAGCAGGCCTTCAGTGAATGAACGGTGCAATTCCTCTCCCTGGTGGCCGTTACAACACACATGAAAATGGTCTGTTTACGCAGGATTACGCAATCATGCAGTACTAGTTACAACACTGGAAGGCAGGTCACGTTTCATTCCACTTTATTGGTGATTCAGAACAAATGCATTGTTTTGAAGAGGAAGCTCCTACCTTGCGTAACAGATTTTTATAGAGGCAGGTAAAAATAAAAATTGCATGTTACTTGCATGATGAACATGTTCAAATGCCGTAAGTACTTTTGCATTATATCCTTTCAATTGTTATAATGCATAATGTTATTTGACTTACTAATTTCTTAAAATTAAAACTCAAAACTAATTAAATAAATAAAAAAAGTTAATTAATTTATTATTAATTTCCTGTAGAAATAAAACATCTTGGTGATTTAGTCACTAAAGAAGCAGCACAATGCAAAGCAAAGAGGTCCAAGACACCAAACGTCATGAACAATCCCCAAAAAGCCATTTTATTGAGACATCACATCCTTGTCACGGTGAACAGAATTATTACTCGGCATTGTGTAAGTTTGCATATATCGGTGAAATCAAACCTGCAGTCTCTGGGATAGACCTTTGGCAACTTTCAAATGTAAATCAAACATAACAGTTATCACAAAATCAAGCAAACACAAAGGAAACAGATTAGTAAATCACAGAATGAGTCATGCTCCCATGATTCTTAGTCAGCACATGTTGTCTGGATGTTCTGGAGAAAGAACAAACATAACAAATCCTCAATACCACAATAAAGTAGAATTGCTTTTAGATAACATCTTCATTACTGTTTTTTATTTATTTTAAATAAATCAGTTTTTTTTCTTAAATGTACCCAATATCCATCTTTCCCAATGCTTCATTAAAGGTCATTTTCAGGTGTACATCATCTCAGCCATGTGCGACATCTTCTTGGGGATGTAAAGGTAATATTCCATGTATCCGGAAAGGTCCTCTGTCGTGATGTCATCCACGTAGGCACGGGCCTGTTCGGAACATGAGCGAGGGGAGCTGGACGTCCCAGCGGAAGTTCTGCTGTTGGGCGAACTGTCCTGCGGGCTGGGAAGCTTCCGCTCGCATTCGGAGATCACATCTCGCAGGCCGGTGAATGAGTAAACCTCGACCCCCTGCCAACCGGGACACTGGCATTCCCGCTGCCCACACGGGCACTCACCGGCCTCCTGCAACTTGGACAGAGTTTGAAAGTCAGACGAAACAGCATTACCTTCACCCGCCTCCTGAGATCCCGGCCCACATCCTAAAGCGGGCCTGTTTTCGGGAGCGCTCTCATCATCCGAGGGCATTCTGGGGCCGAGGGCCGATTCCTGACCCTTTGGAGAAGGGAGATGGGTTTCATAGCCGGCGACACCGAATACAGTGGCGCACGGCGGTGAGAATGCCACTTCGTTCTTGACGGCACCGGTGTCGTCGGGCTCTGGTGGGGTCTTGTGTTTGAGGGGTCCAGGAGGGGGAGACATTTTGCCGCAGTAGGTAAACTTCGGAGGATGAAGGATTGGCGATTTTGATCGTCGTCGTCGCTGGCTTCTCACAGCTCCTCTAGATGACTTTCTTGTGCAACTATAATAAAAAATAAAGGTATAAAGTGTAGCAATGTGTGATTGTTGTAATCCTATAAAGTCTATTTGACACATGAGTTTCAAAAGCCTTTAAATGTTCAGAAAATGCTGAAAAAATTGCATACAATGTGCCTTCTGTTATTTGATTGAGTTTATACTTTTTTTTTTAAGTAAAAGGCCTTTAGCATAGTTGTAAAACTGTCCATCATCAGCTTGTGCTTTAAAATCTTTACAGATTTTTGTAAAGTAGACATAAAAATTACTTTTATATTGGTGGTAATATTTAGCAATGAACATTTAATGGACTTAAGCAACTTTATTTGTTAATCTCTCAATCATGATTGCATTGCACAGTATTATATGTTTTGAAACTACAGAGCTTTGATTAAAAAAGCATTTAAATATAATCTTAATAAATCATACTGAGAAATATATACTGACAACTGATATTTATGTGCTGCTAAGCAGTCTGATATACTATTCTACAGATACAATTCTAAAGACCGAAGTCACTGATTTACATTACAAGCTATCAGAATTTTGTCACAATTTTTGGTTTTATAAAGAACTTCATCAAATTGCATATTTTTGCTCAGTTTCAGAATCAGAATGAGCTTTATTGGCCAGGTATGTTTACACATACGAGGAATTTGTGTTATAGTGACAGAAGCTCCACAGTGCAACAGGACAGGACACAGATGATAAAAGAATAATATACAATACAAATAGGCAATGTACAAAATGCAAAAACACCATATATAGACAATTATGTGTGAGGTCTGACATGTGCAAATTTGAAATGAAAAAATAAGTATGTGTGGTGAATAAATAATGTATAATAGTGTTGTGTGTTCCACGTTTAATGTTCATGAGATGAACACTTGACATTAGTTTGGGCCTTTGAGTCAAATTGTTCATTCATATTCTCACTATATAATATCATATGTGCTATAAAGTCCTGACTCCTGACAGTTTTCTGACTATTCTTTCTTATGCCAGGCTTTACAGGGTTAATTGGTCAGAATCCTAAAGCGGTGCTCACCCAAGCCAGTTATCTTTCGAGGAGCTCATCTTGGATTTGGCTCCTTCCGGACTGCTTCGAGAAACCAATCTGGACGCCAAAGACTCAGAGACACGGACTGCGGTTGTGGAACTGGAAAGGAATACACACCTTACCCAGACAGTACTAAAAACTAAAAAATCCTCTCTGCCAAAAAAGTGAGCATTCATTTCACTTGTCAGACAAACTAGCTGAAACAAAATCAAAAGACAGCAAACCTTTCAGCATCCACACGCAGTTTCTTAAAAGCGGTCTGTAGTGTCTCCTCCTCACACTCCTTTCCTACTTTCTCCACAGCAGCCATAATGTTAGACAGCCTTAAAACTGAAACCAAACCATAGTGAGCAGCAACAGAAAACACAATTATAGTTAAGTTATAACACGTAATAACTTTATTTGAACTCACTCGGATACTTTTAACCATTAACATAAGCTTCAAACTAATAGAAGAATATAGAAAATTAAGAAAACCTGCAGCGGATTAAACTTCATTCGAGAATTTAGTCAAAGAGTATAGAAGCCCTATACTAGTATTCTTTACTCTTTGATTTAGTATAACGTAACCTCTGCACAGAGTTCATAAAGAACTCCTCATATCATGTTAGGACATACAGACTTACTCACAAGCAGACTTCAAGTACTAACTATTATTGTAATTTCCTTTATCATTCAAATTATCACAATGGAGCAGTTGATACGTTGTGATTCATGTTGTGAAACGCTGATCACATGAACACTTCGCATTATGAAGCTTAGCTTAGCATTGTGTTCATCTAGTTGGCGCGGTTTGTATTCTGTCTCTTTGCTCGACCAAAACATAAGCAACAGAAACATACCATTAGAGAAATATACTTACGGCCAAAGGACTCAAATCCCTGTAAACCCCGGACATACAGGAGTTTGTTTCTCCTGTTATGAGGGTCTGTTCACAAAGCTAACAGGCTAACGTGTAGAGACGATATCTGTGAGAAAACTCGCTTTAAACCGCCCGGTAACAGGCCGTCGACGGGCATAACGTGATCTAGATATTACGTCCGTTCGGTCAATACTCACAAACAATAGAAGAAACCAACAAATCAAACACAATATTGTAGATTTTCCCCTCGCTAGTCTCTTGTTTACACTCAACCTCTCAGAGAGTGACTCTGCAACAACGCAGATCTTGATGACGTAGTGCACGTACACACAAACGTCACCAGATTACGAAATGCTTATAGAAACTCGTGTTTTGTCTTCCTATATTATTTCTGTATTTATAATGTCATCCAATGTTATATTCAATTGTTAAAGTTAATTGTTTATACTTGCAATAAAAAATAAATAAAATAAAATTATCGTGCTGTGCCTTTTTAAATGATGTAATATATTACGTCCAGATGTAATATTTGAATGTGTTGTTTTATTATAGTTTGTTCTATTAATAGATGTATCTCACATTAGATCTCATATTAATATATCTAACTGGACATTCGTACACTAAAAAGTATAATAATTTAAAGTAGCTTTTATATAGATTGGTATCTGGGAAACAGATGGAAATCCACTTTAAAAACACAAGTATTTAAATTATTTAAAAATCGCAAAAGAAAAAAAATTAACAGTTGATAATTTAGACAATACAGTCCTACATTTTCATTTGCCCTTCATAGATATCTTAATATGGCCTATTGCATGAAAAATGTGTACAATGAATGAATGAATACATTTTTTAAGTATTTAAAGAGGCAATATTCACAATAAAATTAAGTGAAAATATGGTGAATTTTCAATTTCCATACTTTATTTTAGCAGCTTATATATGCAATAAATAAATAAAAAATAATAAAATAATAAATACATAAATAAACACATACATGTATTTTACATTTTCCCAAAATGTTCTCCCATTTTTTTTTAAATATGTAGCCATTTAAACATTTACAAATATAGCCAGCAGCCAAAATAATAATAATAATAATAACAACAACAAAAAATCAGCAATGATCAAAAAACTAAATTCTGGTATTGTTATGTAAAAATGTACCTGACCAACAAAGCTTGTCTGCTGAACAAGCACTGCACACAGCCGAATGGCGTCCTCTTGTGGTGATGAAGAGGATTGTCTCGGGCCTCCATATGCGCATGAAAAGAGGAAACCTGGAGTTGTAAAGAAGCCAGACACGAAATGCACGATAAGGATGGAATGTATGACGAGGCTGCCATGGAAGAACTGATTATATTACTGTACAAAAAAATATAACCAGATGCAAAGCACATCAAAACCAAATCCCAGAGGAATTGAAAACGTTTGGTGAGTTCTTGTTTACTCTTTTCTCCACATGTGCATGAGTTAATGTTTGGAGAAAGCCATGGGAAGCCCTAAAACCTCAGTGTCTGGTTCTGACCGTTAAATGTGTCAGATGTGTGCAGGATCTCTCTCTCTCTCTCTCTCTCTCTCTCTCTCTCTCTCTCTCTCTCTCTCTCTCTCTCTCTCTCTCTCTCTCTCTCTCTCTCTCTCTCTCACACACACACACACACACACACACACACACACACACACACACACACACACACACACACACACACACACACACACACACACACACACACACACACACCACACACAACCACACCATTTTTGCCCTTTTACTTGCAAAACAAACATCTATCTCAATGCAATCTTGCTTGGAAAATTCACCAGATGACTAAACCCAGCATGTTCAAGCGTTTAAATTGCAATGCCAGGACGTTTAAAGTCCTTCATAAATAAAACCATGTTTACACATACAGACTGTAAATATTATACAATTTGTTAAGGCAAATACAACCAGAATTCCGGAAATGTTGGGATGTTTTTTTTTTTTTTTGAATAAAATGAAAACTAAAAGACTTTCAAATCACACAAGCCAATGTTTTATACACAATAGAACATACCAAATGTTTTGAGAAATTGTACACCGTTATCCACTACATGAGCTAATTTCAAATTTGATGTCTGCTGCAGGTCTCAAAAAAGTTGACACGGGGGCAACAAAGGACTGAAAAATCAAGACATTTTGAAAAGATTCAGCTGGGAGAACATCTAGCACGTTAGCAACTAATTCAAGGATTAGTTCACCTTCAAATTACTATGTAAAGCGCTTTGAGTGCCTAGAAAAGCGCTAAATAAATGTAAAAAAAATTATTATTTTTGGCGCATCATTAAACGAAAAATACGTCAAAGATGACCACCATCTCTTCAGCAGTTGGAAATGTATATCAGTCAAGAATGGGACTAAATTCCAACACCAAAACGCCAGAAACTCATAACCTTGATGCCCAGACATCTTCAAACTGTTTTGAAAAGAGGAGATGCTACACCACGATAAACATGCCCCCGTCTCAACTATTCTGAGACCTGTAGCAGGCATCACATTTCAAATGAGCTCATTTTGTGCATAACATTTTAATTAACTTTTAATTTTGTTTATCTATTTTTATGACATTTCTATTTAATCTAAATACAAATTAAATATTTATGAAAGTCTAAGACTTTGAAATTATTTCTTATGATGTAAACTAATAGGTAGTGTACATTTGAGTATTTATTTAAATGTTATATGTTTTTAATG
The DNA here is from genome assembly GCA_027422405.1 of Ptychobarbus kaznakovi. Taxonomy (NCBI): domain Eukaryota; kingdom Metazoa; phylum Chordata; class Actinopteri; order Cypriniformes; family Cyprinidae; genus Ptychobarbus; species Ptychobarbus kaznakovi. The sequence goes on along the minus strand of CM049800.1, from coordinate 2,458,451 downwards.
CTTAGGCATTGCCAACGTTTAGTTTAAAACTTTATTTTAATTATTTATGAATATTTGCAAAAGTCTGAGACTTTAAGTAATTTCTTAAGATGTAAACTTATATGTAGTGTTTATATAATTATTAATTTAAGTAATGTTAATGTTATAATTCTTTGGCATTGTCAACCTTTTATTTAAACCTTTAAATGTATTATTATTATTATGTTTCATTTATTTACAGTGGGAGATTTTAAAATAATTTCTTATGTAAACTTGTATACATGGTTTATATTATTATTTAAGTAATGTTATATACATGGTTATATATGTTTTGTTATGGTTAATATTAGTGCTAGACTTTGGAAGACCCTATTAGGACAATGTAATTAGTGACTTCCGTTTATATACAATATTAAATACCTGTTTATATAGAGCAGAGTTTGTTGTAGTTTGCGGTGGTGGCCTGCAGGTGGCGCTGTAGCGCAGGTTAAACTCATTTGTCCTTGTGAAGAGGAGCTTGTAATCTGTCATCTGTTGAAAAGATGATCTGTTCTCTGCAGTAATCAGGAACGACGTTCCTCCTGCTCCAGGGCATTCCTCATGTTATTGAATTTGATCCCATTACATTGTTACACACAACCAGGAATCCTGGGCTTCACAATTACAGCTGATGGAGGACAGTTATGCCTAGCTTGAAAGACTGGTTTTCAAAAGCCCAAACCGTAACAATCACAATCATTATGGGTCCCAATGAAGCGTTTCGAGGTTATATGTTGTGTAATTTCCACTGGTCCAGGTGAGGACACACGCGGCATTGTGGAGCTCCTGAGCTTCCTGGAGCCTTCATTCTAGTCGAAACGTAAGCTGTATTAACCATCATTTCTCAATTTATAGAAATGTCAAAGCACGGTGCATAAAGACTCTATTCATGAACACAATGGCGGCCTTTTCTCCCCGTGCTTTGACTGGAGGAGGGACATTTCAGCTGTTGTTGCTAGGTTGTTCTGGTCAAAAGAGCCTAACCTTGAGTCTATTCTCTGATCTTTAGATATTCTGTGGCTCACATCCCTCCTTTATTATAAGGCTAGAGATTTTAAGAGATTTTTGTTTTGCCTGTAGTAATAGCATACCTCTCCTTCCACATGAGGAGTATGAGTTTTTTAAGTATGAGCAACAGTATAGTGTTTGCTTCAGCAGGCATCGCTAATGAAATGAATCTGAAGCCCCAGGCACTGTATCCAGTGGGGCTAGTATGAGGTATGTCTTTTTCTGCATAGCCAAATAAATGATTTATTAAAAATAGAATTACAGAGCTCCAGGTAAATAAAGACGGAACAGTTACTATAAAAACACCAGCGTATAAGAAAGTGACTCAACTGCGTTACATGGACAATTTCAACCAAACCTTCTGCCCTACCCAGAGGAATATTCAGTTATATTAGTTTTGGCTGCTGAGCTACTGGCTATGAGAAACGAATATTAAATGAAAGATTGCATTTTACAGGCATGTCCTGGGCACAATCAAAATTCATAATTTACTTGTGACTCTCTGTGCTCGTTTCCAGAGTGAAAAATATTGACGGTCATGCTTTGCAGACAACAGGAATGGTAAAATATTCACTCCTGATCTGTCTGCCAAAGCCTGATGTCCGTATTATGGCCTTCCAGTTGTTTTTGAGGTGGTGAAATATATATGCATTTTTGAGAGACTTCTTTGAAATATTACCTTTATATAATACCTCAGTGCTGTCAGAATATTATCTAATATTAACAAAGCTGTATTTCCATTCCGTTCCATGCTTTCAACAACATGCCAGTCACCGAGCCAATAAGGTCTGTGTAAAGAACAAATAAATATCAAATAATATAAAAATAGCTCCCTGATGAATAATATTACGGTAGTGTTTTTTCTGTTCTCGGGACTTTAAATAAGTGTAGTTCATTTTGTTGTTTGAAAGCAAGGTATTTTGTTTATTTCAGATATTGAAAGCAGGTATTTTATTGTAATCTGAGAAAAAATTTTTAGGTTTTAAAAGAATAATTTACACAATCATGAAAATTCTGTTCTCATTAACTCATATCAATTAATCAATCAATCAAATAAATAAATACAAAAAAATCACCATAGAAATTGTCCAATTAAAAAAGAAAATCCCTAAACTGATTATTATATTTAATTAATTTATTCATAATGTTTATTTAATTCATATATTTATTCTTGAACTGGTAATTGTGTCTCTGTCCTTGTTAAAGCATAATTGCAAAAAAAAAAAGCCAGAAATCATTATTACCTGATCTTTCCTAAGCAATAGCTCTCAAAAGTCACTTAAAATGCAATTTGGCTATTATGTGTCTTGCTGTACCAAGTGTGAATCAAGTAATATTCTGCACACTTTCCATTCCATTTCCAAAAGAAAAATAAATAATAAACAAATACAACATCACGAACCCTTAATAAGAGCAAAATTAGTGATGCTTCCTTTACGTTTGATGATCAAATGAACCTGTATATTGCACACTGGAGTATTTCCACTATTCTGTGCTAGTGAACAAAGCAGTTGATGTTGGAATGTTCTCCAACCCTTCAAACAAGTGGCTCCTAAGAGCCCACACACCCACAGCTGCCGGTCAGACCCACGTGAACACGCTCCTGCACATGTGAGGCTGGGCTGTAGCAGAAAGGCTTATTGACTCGGAAAGGGGACCTGCTTCCTGAGAGGAAAGAGATTCCCACAGGAATACCAGATACTGCCGCAAAGAGGAGGTACAGGGAAACGAGAGCCAGAGAGATCAATGTTTCTCAATGTTTCTTCCTTGAAATCTCATCTCATCACAAATGTGTTCTCTAATATCTTGTGTCTAGATAGAGTGGGTCCCAAAACGTATTCAGACACGTACCAGACAATATCAAACCAAGCTGGCAATCTCAATGAGAATATTTCTCATCAAATTCTTTTAGGGCTAAATAATCTTCACTGATATTCACATTGATTCTAATACAGTAGCTTTTTCTGTACGTTAAAGCCTCACTGTTTAACTTGTGTCCATCTAGCGGCTGAAGCACAAAACTGCTCATATTTCCAGATAATGACACCAAAACTCTCCCAATAATGAAAGAAGGAAGAAAACGAAAGAATCTGAAAATGATGTCTTATGAGCAGGTATGGCTGATATTCCGTTGTTGTTTTGACTTCTTGAAATCAGTTTGTTACAAAAGTTTGGCAACCCTGACATTAAATAGAAAGATTGCTATTTATATCAGATAATGGTGCAAACTATACGATTTCAAGGCTAATTATTGGCAAACACACTAACTTAGTTACTGGTTTAGAGAAATTATTACCAAAATAAACAATGTTTTGTAACCTAGTCCGTGCACTGCAAATGTGAAGCTATGCAAACTATGTTGATTCATGTTTTATTACGTGGTACTGTCACCTTCCCTTTATGCTTTCAAATGCTCCTCAGTTCAAGGGTTAAATTAATTCCGCTGCATAAAATAGTAATTTGCCCTTTTCTTTATTTACAAATATGACGTAAACATGCACGGTTGAATTATTAAGTACAATATGCAGTTTGTAGGCAAAAACAGCTTAGGTCATTACTTCAATTCTTTGAATTTCCTTCCAAAAAAGTTACTTAGTTTAGCTTTAACAACTGTTTCATTTCTTTATTTCTCCTCAGAAGTTGTCATCTGTGACATGAGATTTTTGATTCTTAAATGGGCTTTCCATTACATCACCTGAGCTACAAAACAGAAAGCGCTTCTCGTGATTACATGGGAATGCTGACATTTGCACCAGGTACGCTCTTTAACAAACCCTGATGCTGAGGATGCTGGAAAATGTTCTCATTCTGAGTGAACAAAGCGGTATTCTCCACAAAGTTCTGGGCTTTCCGCCCATGTTTTTGATCCTCTTGGATTTAAGGCATTCTGACAACATGGAACATTTGTGAGATTGCTGTAGGGAGCGATTCTGTTCCTGCTGGCGGAAGGATGCAAGGTCAGCTGGTTCCCCTTCAAGTCAGGCATCATTACAGACGTCCTGCGGAGGCAGAAGGGCTCTCTAGAACGGACCGTTTCCAGGTTCTCATGCAGTCACGACAGAGAGCACACAAACGCCATCTCACTTAGAGAGCAATGTGATGTCAAATAAATGTACTGGATTAAATAAATGTTCACTTTTAATCGCATCTTATTCCAAAGGCCAAGCATTACTTCATTCAGGTGTCCTCTAAAAGGCTTTAAAGTGTACACTGAAATGCCATCAGAGCAGAAATGACCTTTTAAGGCTTTCTAGGTCTTGGTTAATGCCTCTTTCTTGTTGGTCTGGCAAATAAGCCTCATTCTTTGCTGTCTAGTGACCTAGTCTGTTTGAAAAACCTGCCAGACATCTGGAATCGGTCACTATACATGTCAGCTTGGCTAAGTCATATCTTGATGATGGTCATTTAAGGGCATTTGGGTCATGCATACCTGTCACAGCTGATAAATGAAGATACGAAGACCTAATTGTATCATATTAGGTCAGTTACTCACAATGCCTTCTCATCAAATTTCAGTTTGCCATAGTTGGTGCACAAGAATGAGTTAGGAACGTCTTTTTAACATAACTAATTTACTAGTTACTAATTTACTAATACAATTTTTTGCTGGGGAAAGTAGCTGTTAATGAGCATAAAGCCAAAAGAGGCTGCACTCTAAAAAAAATGGTGCTATATAGCACTAAAAGTGGTTCTTTGGCTAGTAATAATAGGGGAACCACTTTTGCTGCTGTATAGCTTCGGTGGTTCTTCAGTGATTCGTCACCAGTTCTTTGGGACCGCTACCATATACAGAACCTGTTAAGCTCCTGTATGGTTCTTCAGCGGTGTGGTAGAACCTGTTCTTTGGGGACCGCTACCATATACAGAACCTGTTAAGCTCCTGTATGGTTCTTCAGCGGTTCTTCAGCGGTTCTTTGGCACCGCTACCATATACAGAACCTGTTAAGCTCCTGTATGGTTCTTCAGCGGTTCTTCAGTGGTTCTTCACCAGTTCTTTGGGACCGCTACCATATACAGAACCTGTTAAGCTCCTGTATGGTTCTTCAGCGGTTCTTCAGTACCAACCGCTACCATATACAGAACCTGTTAAGCTCCTCTTCAAGTGTTCTTCACCAGTTCTTTGGGACCGCTACCATATACAGAACCTGTTAAGCTCCTGTATGGTTCTTCAGCGGTTCTTCAGTGGTTCTTCACCAGTTCTTTGGGACCGCTACCATATACAGAACCTGTTAAGCTCCTGTATGGTTCTTCAGCGGTTCTTCAGTGGTTCTTCACCAGTTCTTTGGGACCGCTACCATATACAGAACCTGTTAAGCTCCTGTATGGTTCTTCATAGGGACCGCTACCATATACTGTTAAGCTCCTGTATGTTCTTCAGCAATTAAGGTGTTATATAGCACCACTGCCATACAAAGAACCTGCTTAGCTCCTTTAAAGGTTCTTTACGAGCCAAAGAACCACTGTTGGTGCTGTTTAGCACCATTTTTGTTGAAGAAATAAAATGCTATATGGCACCTCTTATGGTTCTACATAGCACCATTTGACAAAGGTTCTGTATAGCACCTTTGAAGATATGCTGCTATATAGCACCAAAAGTGGTTCCCCTATGATTACGAGCCAAGAACCACTTTTAGTGCTATATAGCACCATTTTTTTAGAGTGTGTATATTACAGTGATTTTTCAGTGGCACAGTCATAAAATCACTGTAATCCGCATATTTCTTTTTTTATACACTTCTGTTTAAAGGTTTGGGGTCGGTAACTTTTTTTGTGTTTTCGAAAGAAGTATGCTCGCCAAGACCATTTATTTGATCAACAATAAAAACAGTAATATTGTGAAATATTATTACAGTTTAAAATAATTTTAAAATGTAATTCATTCCTGTGATGCAAAGCATCTTTTTTTTTAATATATATATATTATAAATGTCTGTACTGTCTTGTTTTTACAATTCAATGCATACTTTGCCCCCCCCCCAATTTTTTTTTAATAAAAATAAAATAAAAAACAATTGGAATGTATAATTTTATTTAATTAATATTAATATTATTTAATATTAATTATTTAAATATTGTTATTATTATTTTTTAAGTATTAAAAGCAGTTCCTCGCTTAAATTTTTTTTTTGATATCAGACTGACTTGTGGCTTTCGTGTCTGAACTGTCTATTTTATAGTAAGCTTACATGTTTTGTTCTTGTGCGGTGTTCAGGAAGAAGAAATGTAGAGGAAATATTCTGGGTTCATGTTGTCAAACATGGCAAATCCTTCAAAGTATTTATAATAATCCATTTCTTAACCTCTTTGCAAAGTCTGTCTACTCTACCGTGCTCTACCCTGACGCACTAATTGGCTCACATTTGGCCCCTGAACACACAAGTCCCTGTGAACAATGAGTACAGACATATTTTTCATACTTTTCTCATCTTCTCTGCCCAGGCACTGGCCTCTCGGACCTTAAAGGGCCCTTCTCAGAGCTGTAAATGAGCTGTCAATCACAGGCCAGATCCTTTCACTGATTGGAGCACAAGGCTGATCGGTGTGGAATGATGGGAGAGTGGTGATATATTAGACAAACGCTCGGCCAAAATAAAGGGACAGAGGTTTCTTTATGCTGAGGGAACAGCGTAGGAGACTGTCCATGCGCCACGTACACGTGCCCAAAGTTTAAGTTTAAGCCGCTCTGAGAGTTTCATTTCAAGCAGGAAGGTAAAGCTGAAAGAAATGTCCTTTTTATGGTATTGAATACAATCCTTCCTGTTACATAAGAGGTGTGAAGAACGGATATAGACAGAAGAATAGGTCCCTTCATATCTCTTGTCTCCGAGCGGAATGGACCGATGTGAAAATCAATTCCTGGGGCCTGTTGGCAATGGTGGACACATGATAAAGATTACACATGATAAGTCCCTCTCACGCATATTTGCTTTAGTAATTAGGAGGAGGAAACGAGCCAAAGACTTCTGAGACCCTTCCAAAATGTGCGCGCACACACATTATCACACTTTTCAACACAATTTCTGGGTATGTTCTTAGCTTTCATCCTTTGAAGATGATCTTGGATGTGGCAGTGGTGCTGTATAATAGCCGCTTTGTGTAAAGTATGTGCAGCGTTATGTAAAAGATACCAGAAGCAGAGTTAAATTGAAATACAGGACAAAATAATAGCAATTACATAACTGCATTAATTATAATTAGATATAAGCCATACTGATAATCTAATTACATGCCAAAATACGGTAGTACTAGGGTTCGTTTTAGTGTAAAGTGGCAGAATTGAAAACTCTGTACACAAATGTCACATATGAATAAGAATAGCTTAAAAGTGCTGGATATTTATACCCATATGAAAACTATTTGATTTTATAGCTATATTCTGCTATAAATCTTATATTTGATGTATTGGACAGTCCTACCATTCAAATTTTTGGGGTCAGTCTTAATTATTTTGGAAAAAATTAACACTTATTTCATAAGGATGCATTAAATTGATTAAAAAAGAAAGTAAAGACATTTATTATATTACAAAAGATTTCTATTTCAAATAAATGCTGTTCTTTGAACTCATAAAAAATCATATCATGTTTTAAAGTCTCTTATGCTCATAAGGCTGCATTGATAAAAAATACAAAGACAGTAATATTATGAAATATTATTACAATTGAAAATAACTTTTTTATTTTCAATTATCAATTCAGTTATATTAATTGTATTTATTCCTGTGATCAAAGCTGACGTTTCAGCATCATTACTCCAGGTTCACATGAACATGATCTTTCAGAAATCATTCTAATATGCTGATTTGGGGCTTAAGAAATATTTATTATCAATGTTAAAACAGCTGTTCTGCTTAAAATTTTGGTGGGAAATGAAACTATGAACAGCGAGTTCAAAAGAACAGCATTTATTTAAAATGGAAATCTTTTGTAACATTATACATGTCCTTACAGTCACTTTAGACCAATTTAATGCATCCATAAACTGAATACAAAAATTAATTTCTAAAAACAATATTTTTGTGTATTTTTCAAAGCATTATCTGTTCACTCACACGCTAGTTTATGCTGTGAATCCATTGATTTTAATGTGGATGTTGCACTGCAAGGCAGTAGAAAACAAAAGTGTTTATTATAAGTGATGCTCAGTTAGAATTAATATATTTGCTGCAGCAACCTCTGACATGAGCATCCAGTGACCAAAGAGAACTTCACAGAGGCAGGTCAAGTTTCATGAATCCAATTAACTGTATTCCATCTTTATTGCAGACCGACCCAGCTCTCTCCACAGCCCTAGTACACAGATCTTGTGCATTCCTACATATCAAACGCCCCGTCAGAGCTGTCTCCCTAAAGCTCTATGTGTTTGCATGCTGCGAGAGTTTTCCTTGTTAGTGTAACTGTTAACAAGAGTAGAATTGAGCCAGGACTGGACATAATCTGACATGAATGTGTGTGTGTGTGTGTGTGTGTGTGTGTGTGTGTGTGTGTGTGTGTGTGTGTGTGTGTGTGTGTGTGTGTGTGTGTGTGTGTGTGTGTGTGTGTGTGTGTGTGTGTGTGTGTGTGTGTGTGTGTGTGTGTGTGTGTGTGTGTGTGTGTGTGTGTGTGTGTGTGTGTGTGTGTGTGTGTGTGTGTGTGTGTGTGTGTGTGTGTGTGTGTGTGTGTGTGTGTGTGTGTGTGTGTGTTCTCAGCTCTGCATGAATAGGTGAAAGTTCGTCCGTGTGAACTCCTGGTGAATGGTGTCTATGAGCGAGTCCGTGTCTGCGGTTCTCTCTGCTGTACTGTTTGCTTGAGAGAGGGCGCTGTGCTCTGGTGTGTAAGTAAATGAGTATGAACTCCTGTAGATCAGCCCGTCCAATCGGATCAGAGATAAAGGCACTGTGATTGGTTGTCTCATCCATCGCCACTCGCCGCTCAATATGGATACATCAGGAACGACACACAGCAGAGACCTGGAGGACCTGAGATAAATGAAGTATTAGATCTGGTGTGCAACTTTTTTTTCACCAAATAATTTGCCTAATGTAAATAATTTTGCCTGTTGTGTCTTAGAAAGTCTTTATTTGCTGGTCCACAGTTTAAGGTCTTGAAAAGGTCTTAAATCAGAAAAGAAACTCTTTTTATTGAAAAAGTCATGGCGTTAAATGTTGCATGCATTGCAAAAAATTTAATATCTTCCTCTGTATTTTTGCTTTCCAATATAAATATCTGAACATCCTTAAATCAAGCTGCATTTGTAAATGAGATGTAAATGTAACAAAATTAAAAGTTAATGCTTAAAACAAGAAAAAAAGTCTGTCAGTGGGGAATGAAAACTTGTTTACCCTTTGAATTTAGTTATTTTTTAAGTGACAAAAGTGACGTGATGTACAACCAAGTATGGTGACCCATACTCGGAATTTGTGCTCTGCGATTAACCCATCCAAAGTGCACACACACACACACACACACACACACACACACACACACACACAGGAGCAGTGGGCAGCCATTTATGCTGTGGCACCGGGGAGCAGTTGGGGGTCCGGTGCCTTGCTCAAGGGTCTCACCTCAGTCGTGGTATTGAGGGTGAAGAGAGCGCTGGCATTCACTCCCCCCACCGACAATCCCTGCTGTTACCGAGACTCGAACTCACAACCTTTCGATTACGAGTCCAACTCTCTAACCATTAGGCCACAACTTCCCCTTTTGAGGCCAATGGCAGATATTTGTTCTTGTTTAAACTCTATTTTGATAAATGTATCATAACACAAGACTTATAGTGTCATTAAGCTTCTCAAACATGCATTATGATATAAGAATCTTTAGATATTTACACTAAAAAAACAAGACCGTAATACTGATGAAGAACTTAACTTTTTTGTATAGTGTGCTAATACAACTCATTCTGTTCTCCATGCATTAAACGGATTGCCATTTTGTGTATATACCTTTAATTTATTACTTACATTTTCTTTACTTGGTCTTAAGTCACCTTCACAAAACCCTTTTTTATTTTTACAAATTAGTATTGAATAAATGGCTGCAGTGACTGTTATATTGTAATTCAGTGCAATTGGCAAACTTTGACTGAAGTATTAATCCGATAAATGTTTTAAGTCCTGTAACGTAAGATGACGGAAGTTACACCTCAATAATTTGCAGTCATTTCAGTTGCAGATCACTGCTGACCTTCTGACATCTGACACTTCACTACAGCTCTAAGAACCTCCCTAAAAGGACCTGAGAGAGACCATCGTTCCATTCTTGCCTGCTGAGACAGGAATGTCGCACCAAGGCATCCCTGGAGCCTTGGCAAGATGATCACAATGGACTAAAATGATTGCACAGGGAAATGTTTAATAAGAGTATGAAATTGTTTTTGTGTCTTGCAATGAACTTGCAGACATCTAGAACCTCACTGCAATTTATAAAATAGTTCATGATTAGATAAGCCATGTTCAAAGTCACTTACAAATATTTGCATAAATATCTGCATAAAAACCTTTAACTTCAATATGTCAACAAAATGAATTTGGAACCTGGCTTTATCCGATGCTTTCTGATTTGCTATTGATTTCTAAAAGCAATAAACCAGTGTGGCCTACACTAATTTGACCATGTTTTATGGTGGTTTAGGCAATTAGACACTGCTTAATTGTGATAAACTCACTGCTAGCTGACTGTTTTGGTAACTACCTGCCAATCAGCACAACAAAAAAAGAATCCTTGTATCATTTGCAGGGATCTTGTGTGGTTCTGATATCTAAAAACCGGTAAATGTACTTCCTCACAGATTTATTCAGTATGAACGGTCATTATTTGTGCTTTTACGTGTGATAGGATAAATGATCGGTGGTAGGACCTCCTGTGGTTTATAAGAAGAGGAAGTCATAAACGGAGGAGGGCAGTCTTTAAACCGCACATTCACAAAGCGTGTCATATTCTAACTCAAACAGCGTGAGTTTCCTGTTTAAGGTGTTTGAACTGTTGAGGAATACAATTAAATGTAGCAATGCTGCCAGCTAAATTGTGACAGTAGCTTATGTGTTTACAACATAGTGCAGGTTTATTGATATTAATATGTATTAATAATATATTTAAAACATTAACAGTATAGCCTGACAAATAATATATAACAAATTATTTTAGCTCTGCATATATTTGGTTTACATAATGCTACATAAACATTGCATTGCTGTTTACTACTATATTTTCAATTGAAATACATGTGAATTTTTGAGATCATTGTTGTTGTTTTTTTTACAATAGTTTTTGATTGTATTTAGTGTAACGATCTAGATGGTGGCTTGACTGTCGCTTAATTTTAGCTTGCCAAACTACAAGCTGCTAATGATTTAAGTATCTGCCTTAACACTGCACCAAAATATGATAAATGCTTACCTGAACATTGTCTCAGCCTCCATGTTACCAAACCAGACCTTTAAGTGTGGACCGAAGTTTTCTCCGTGAAGCTCCAACATGGCCACATGTCCTCCTCCGTTCAACTAAATCACCCAGGACACTTGTTAGTGTTGTTTAGGGAAGTAGTTTTATTTAACATCCAGCTAATAGAGTTTCATATTAAATGTAGCTGCAGTTGGAGTGATGTAATGAATCTGACTGGATTTCTGACCTCGAGTCCGTTGATGACAGGTACAGGGCTGATGGTGGTCAGGTGACTGGTCAGACTCTCACTGAAGGTGTATTCAACCACCTCCGTTCCAATGATGGTCCAACAGGAGCCGTCATTCAGTAACACCTTATTACTTTCTTTAGGACACGGAGAGGCCTGTAAGTTTGGAATGACATGGGGGTGAGTAATAGTGACAGTTTTCGTTTCGGGTTGAACTGTTGTTCATATTTAACTGTCACCGCCTGGGTTCACCTGGAACTGTATGATCTTTTCATTAGACAGGCACAGGTACGTGTGGCTACTGTCTCTGAACTGGAAAGCACATTTATGAAGCTGAGACACAGGCTCGTCCACGTCTAGACATGCATGCTGCTTATTCACTTTACGTATTACCTGCAAGGAAAGAAACAGAATCAGGTAACTGTTCACACAGCTGACCATTGTGTTCTTTTTTACATTTAACATCCCCTTAAAGGAACAGTTTACCCTTTTTCACTGAATGAAGCGTTAAAGATGAGGGACTCATATTTTGGCCAGAAGAAATGGTTTGACATTAAAAATATTTAAATTGTTCATTTGTTTCTTTAAACATGCAATTTGTGGCTTCACAAGACATTAATTAATAGACTGGATTTATCAGCTGTTTGGACTCTCATTCTGACGGCACCCATTCACTGCAGAGGATACATTGGTGTGCAAGTGATGGAATGCTACATTTCTCCAAATCTGTTCTGATGAAGAAACAAATTAGTCTTGGATGGCCTGAGGGGAAGTACATTTTCAGATCATTTGTGAACGATTCCTTTAATACAGAGCAACAGTGCGTAACCACATTTTCATTTATATAAATTTTCTTCATAAGAGATTTAAATCTTTTAAAAATGTAACTCTCGTGATTTCTGGATTGTACAGAAGTATTTGATCAACATCATCAGCTACCAAGGTAGGTCTCTTATGAAAGGTTTATATGTTATATGTCGTTAAAATAAGATTCTTTGTAGAGAAACTACTTGCTTGCTGTTTTTCAGATTTGATATATGACATTTTTAACCGTACAGGTTCTTCACTGTCAATGATGGTTCCATGATGAACTTCCATAGAAACTTTCCACTGCACAAAAAAAGGTTCTTAGTAGTGAAAAAAGTGTTCTTTAGATTATTAAATGTTCTTCAGACTAAGAAAAAAATATTTTAAGAACAGTTCACTGAAAGGCTTGTTTGGGAAAACATTGTTTTTTTTTAATAGCATTGTTTGCTACCCCCCCCCCCCCCTATTTTTAAGATTGTAATAGTAGAAAATGATCTTAAAATAGCCATTAAAAAGGGGGAAAAAAGCTTCATCACCCGTCTATCGTGCACCACGGCACCTGGTCCCCGCAGCACCTGTGTGCTGCACAATATACTTGACTGTTCACTCCTCACACACTAGAAATCTTGCTGCATGGGGGCTTCAAATACACGCTTGCAAACCAAAACAAACCAGTCAGCAAATTCAAACAACTAAAACAACACTGTGAAGGTCTATTCTGTGTGCTAGTCTAAATGTGGTATTTAAACATCGTCCTTGGCATTTTAATCAAGTGCTTTATCAGCAAATTGTGACGCTGGTTGGTAGCAGCCAGGCTTCCAAAAACACAGGGATGGAAACTTGAGCAGAATTAACTTCAGAGACATGGATGAAAAAATATGGATCAACTTGCAGATTGAACTCAGAAAGGTTTTAAAAAATAAAAATGCACACAGTTCTGTTTGGTATTGCTAGTAAAACAAAAATTACACATTTTACCTAAATTTCAGCTTGGATATATTTTAAATAGATGATTTGGCTAATTAAGAATCATGTAATGAAACAAAATCAGGTTATATTTGCATACCGTACCATTGGTGGCAGCGCCACTCCTGAGTCAGTGCATACCAGCTGAACCACACAGCCGTAACAGATGTAGCTGTCACACATGGTGTATTTACTATGAGCGGCTTGCATCTCCTCCACTATGAAGAAACAGAGTGAGTATTAGGCTATAGCACTGAAGGGGATGAGAAAGAAAAATAGACCTCACTCAGATTCGGCCTTGAGAGCCGTATTGGGGTTAAACCCATTTATGCTCAGCTGTTCACCACATGTTGCTGACATTTACAACTGGACCTTTTAAAATGGTCTTTTTTTGGTGAAATTTCTGGTTTTACTCTCAAATGCAGCAAGGCGCTAAAGGTGTTCGTTAAGTTTATTTACACTGGACGTCCAGCATAGAGTACGGACCTATTTGGCCAGTTGTTTCTAAACTTGTTTGGGTTTCTTGTGTTTATTTAGCTACTGTGGTGAACAGTGAATTAGTCACCAGAACTGAGTGAGAGGCAACAGCATATGCAAGGGTGAACCCGGGTTAATGGGAACACTTCCGCAAAAGGAGTTTCCCATTTCATTACTATGACTTAGAAGTTGTTAGTATAATAATACTGCTAGAATATGTTATGTTTACAGTATATGTATCAATTTATTTTTTTCTCTGCACATAAATGACTAAATTGCATGCAATTATTACTATTACTTTAATGTTGTTAAATATGTGAATGTTAGGAAACATTTTACCGGAAGTGAATGCATAAACTAACAATGGTCAATATTGTTTTACAGGAATTAACCATTGTTAATATAAGTTAATATAAATGTTCATGTTAGTTAACATTATTTTTTATCTTAAAAATTAATTGGTAAATTTAGATATTAATATGAACTGCTGTAGAAGAACCGTTTATTGTTAATTTACATTAACTAATGTAGTAAACTAATGTTAACAAATTAAAACTTTTTGAAAATTGTTACCAAATGCCATCTAAAAAAATGGTATTCCAGGATTTAAAAATAAAATCTTGATACCTGTCTACCCAGGGTTCATAGCTTTTGTCACTTAAAATAAATTTTCCCCCAGTTATGTGTATGAAGGATTCAGATAAAGAGGAATAAAGGCAGAATAACAGAAAAAAGCATTAGATCTCAAACCTAACGTGACAGTGAAGGCCGTCCATTGTCTCGCGCTGGCAACAAAAGCCCCGTCTTCCACCGCCAGGTAACGTGTACTGACCGTCTGCGACCGCAAGCGGTTAAACAACGACACTTTTGAGCCTGATGAAATACACACTGCACAAACAAACACATGCTTTTTTAGAAAGTTTCAACAGTTTTTTTTTTTACAAAAACTGAACCAATAGGCAAACAAAAGAAACACCATTCGTAAGTTAAACCCTCACTGATACCTAAACATTCAGACCGACAAGCAGCCAGCAAACACAAATGACGGGTATACTGTGACTAATGCCAGTCTGTTCTTTTCCTTAATCTTTGTCTCATTGTCCGTCTCTCCCACAGAACGGTGAGGAATTCAACGTCACTTGACAGCTGCTCTCAGATGTCAAGCGCCTCTTTCTTCCCCTTAGAAGCTCTCTGTGGATCCAGCAGTCAATGTCAACAGAAGATGCCCTCTTAGTGTGTGCTTTAGGATCAGAAGGTCAGAGGTCAAATGTCTGACTCCTGTGGCAATGTCTGCTGGGTGACACCAGTTAGAGGCTTGACCCCACTTCTCATACACAAAGACATGCAAACTTACAGGAGTTCGGTTTCGACACCGGTCGACCCTTTTTACGTAACAGCACTTAGAGTCGACGTCATGTGCAAATGAAGGATAGCTGAACAGTCAATTCAATGCCTTGTTGACCAAAAAACATATATTTGGACAAAAAACATGGGATGTAAAAATGACCTAGAACCTTAATACTGCACAATATACTGAACTGACTGTCCTTCTATTACTCCCAGCATCGAATTCATTTGCATCAAGTATGGACATTCAGAATTGCACAGACTCACGGTCAGCGTTTTTCATGGACTGCCTCTTCTGTGATGGTTTGGAGATGACTTTAATGAGTCTGCTGTTAAATGTGCCGATTTCTTGCCCTCCGCTGTGAAACAGGTGTAGCAGCAGACGAAAGTGCTTTCGTTTGTCCGTATCTGAGATATACAAGGTTTTTGCACAGGCAAACATCTGAAAAACATAAATGAGTCAATTGTTAACATTCACAAAAGTTTGCAAGTTTGAGGTTGGTATGATTTTTTGTTGTTGTTGTTAAAAAAAAGTTTCTTCTGCTCACCAAGGCTGCATTTATTTGATCAAAATTACAGTAAAAATAATGAAATATGTTTACTATTTAAATGAATCATTCTAATTTGAATATATTGTAAAATGTAATTTATTCCTGTGATCAAAGCTGAATTTTCAGCATCATTACTCCAGTCTTCAGTGTCACATGATCTTCAGAAATCATTCTAATATGCTGATTTGCTGCTCAAGAAACATTTATGATTTGTATTAATGTTTTACACAATTGTGCTACTTGCTACATACATTTTGGTGCATTGTTAAGGCATACATTTATTTAGGATTCTTTGATTAAAAAAAGTTTTAAAAGAACAATTTATTTGAAATAGATATCTGTTATTTCATTATAAATGCCTTTTGGCCAAATGAATGCATCCATGCTGATTAATTTCTTACTTTTAAATGCTAGTGTAATTGTTAATGGTATCTAAAGCATGTGAGTTTATTTTTGAGATCTTTGATTGCAGACTTTGGTATCTTGGTAAATCTGAGCACAGTTGGATAAATCTTTGACCTCTCATCTGAAGAGGATCACACGTTTTATTCCCCCCCCCATGCACCACAACATAATTCTGACACAAGTGAATAACCTTATCAAAAGTTTGCTCTCCATTTAATCTTGTTGTTTTGGTGGCGTATGTGAGTATTATCGTCTGGGGTCAGGAAGTTTAAAGATCATCCATCTGCCCTCCTTACACAAACCTGGTTGTAATCCAGGTACAATAAACATATGACCCCATCCCAGCAGTCATGTTCTCTCATAACCCTGACAGACTCTCTTCTTTTTGATCGCTGGGCTTTGGCAATGTCTCACCCTGCTGTCTGTCTGCTCCTCAAAGCTCAGCTTGAAACTGTCTGTCCGTGGATCAGCGGAGCTGTCCAGACCCATGTAACCGAAAAGCCGACAACTGGCCTCTCCTAGACCTGATGCTGTGTGAATACAAATGGACACGTTACAGGGAATCACAAGGGCAAGAATGAAGATGTTCTCTCACAGCTCACTGACCTTTCAGCTGCTCCTGTCTGAGTTTCCATCCGTGTCCAGTGAGATACACGCAAGGAGGCGGACAGAAAAACCTATGAAAATGCACAAAACAATTATTATTGGAATGAGACATGACGAAAGAGGGTGTTTTACTTACTTTTTAAAATAATGATAAAAGATGGTTTTGGAGGGAAATATTTTTTTAGCGTTTTATACAATACAGATAGTTTCAAAGTAGCTTTACATGAATAAACAGGAAAATAACAGTATCACTGTTCTAAAATGAATCAGTTATGAAACATTCGACTGTAAAGCAGCTCTACAGAAAACAATAGCATCATTCAGCTCAGTTTAGTTTAATACGCAGATATACAGAAGACAAGTTCATTAGTCAGTTCAGTGATTATTAATTTCAGTGTTACAATGTTAATGTCATTACTCAGCTGAAATCAGTTTTATATAAAAAAAATCATTTAATAAAGCTTTTGGAACATGGTAGCTGGTTTCTATATTCGTTATCCGGTTCAAGCTTTAACCAGTTGGTGGACACCTGGTTTAATTTGTTATCCATCTATATCAAGTTGTATAGAGCTGGTAGACCAGCAACAAACCAGCTTCAATGTTTCAAAAACCATTTTAAGCTGGAATTATGTTTTTTTTTCTTCCTCCAGCAAGGGTTTGGTTCAGTCATCAGCTGGTCAACATCTCAAACCAGCAAATAACCTGAAGTTAGTTTTACATTTTTATGTGTGTATATGCTTGTATATTTCACTGATGAAAAATGTGAATGCACAGATGAAAATGGTTTTTACCTCTTCTCACTCCCGTAAGACTTCTGAGCCACTTTGGCGTGCAAGATGATCACTGATTGGTCAGGTCTGAATTGAAGGTATTGCCTCACTGAATCTCTGTTTACTTTTGACAACGAGGAGAAATGTTGATCCTCCCTAGTGATGCACAACAATATTGATTTAAACTTAGTGTTACAACATGGTAAAACGGTGGTAAATCCAAATGTATCCTCTCCAAAATCATGCACTTTACTCTTTGAAGTGAACTGTCTGCATTTCTCAGAGATCCAATCATGGAAAAGGTCCTTACTGGTTTCAACATTAATGTAGTTATTTCAGAAAGTATTGGGGCAGTGGGACATTAACAGTTTTTTTGGCTTTACTTTATGTCTGTGGTAGACCTTCTGTGCTTTCTGACATACAGCAACAAGCAGCGTTAATGATTCAGTAATAGATACTGTAATATAATAATAGATATTCTGAAACAAATACAAGACATTTTTAAGTGGCTTGAATGAGACTGCAGCAGAGGACAGGAACTTTCCAATTATTTTAGGGGGGGGGGGGGACAAAACAAAAAACACTACATGATACATTTAGGGCAATATATTTCAATATAAATCCTTTTTATTCTAATTTCCTTTTTAAATCCTTTTAGGATAAATGCCAATGGCACGGAAAGGGAACCTTGTAATTGTTCAAATAAGAAAACTTCTCCCTTTGTGTTCCACGGAAGAATGAAAATCTCATGGGCTTGCAATGACATAAAACTGACAGCATTTTCATTTTTTTGGTCAATCCTGGGAGAGAAAAAAAAATCACAGTTTCCACAAAAATAATAAGCAGCACAACTGTTTTCAACACTGATGATAATAATAATCAATGTTTCTTGAGCAGCAAGTCAGCAGATTAGAGTGATTTCTGAAGGATCATGTGACACTGAAGACTGGAGTAATGATTTTAAATCAAGTAATCGCAGCCGTAAGCATGAAACACTTCATTCAAAAGCATGATAAACTTCATATGATCTGTTTGCAGTCATTTTATTACTTACTCAATGTGAAACAGTTCTGGGAGATTTAATTCCACTGATTAAGACCCCAAGGATATAAATGTGATATTTCCCAGCAGAGTGAAGTGTTTTAATTGAAACACACTTAATTCCCCAGGCTTGGGATGTTTCAGTCAGTCTGCCCAGATTTTGATTTGAGGTCTTCCCAGGAGGATACGGGGTCAAAGGTGCACTGATGTTATTTCCCACTTAGAGCATGCAATTAGATCCCAGTGTTTGGCTTTTTTTATTATTGCACACAAAACTTTGTAATACTTTGTAAGGTTAGTTAACATGAACTATGCAGTTTAACATGCTGTACTTTTTCTAAAATTATTTTGAGTGTTTTTCTTCTAGTTGCAGTATCTAAAATACACTTTCCCTCTCACATAAACTGTACTCTAGTAAGTCTAAGTCATGATAGAGTTATTCGTTGACGACTCTAATACAGACCACATTTATATTTCACAGAGCCTATAAATGAAATAAATGAAATTTCGACTGATAAAGTCAGTTCTGTGTTCACTAAGGCACTTCAAGATCTGAATTTCTGTAGGCTCACTGAAAGAAAGCGTTAATGTTCTCTCTCCTGCTGCAACCCCCAAAGAAACCCTGCCTGCTCTTCCCATCTCGGACGGGGGTGGGACCTACATTTAAACGTGCTCTGTAGATTTAATACCTGGCCAATGTCTTGACTGTTCACTCTATGCTTGAATAATAGCCTGGAGAGGTTACTACTCACCTTAAAGAACTGTTAGACTCGTTTAATAGGCTTTCTGAACCACTGCCGCGTGATTTGTCGTATTTTTGGATACCGTTGCACTCTTCTACAGAGAGACTGAGCCTGTGTCATTACCTGAGGTGAGTGAAGCACGCGTCTGATGTGTACAGGTGAGACACGTCTGTCCAGTCCACAGTGGCCAGCCCTGGAGAGTCAGGAGAAAAACGCATCGTTGCTTGCGATTTCATTGACTAAAGAAACGGTTTGTTTAACGACCTTCTAAAAGAAGAAACATATTTTGTCGAGGGAAACCTGTTTAAAATAGCAGTTGTGAGACCGTTGAACGTAGTGACTGTGAGAAATGGCGTAGCTGAGGGGATATTTCCCTCAATAATAAAAAATATGTAATTTTAATTTAAATGCTGCATAATAAATAATATAGGCTGCATAAAATAATTTATTTATAATATAATATTTTTTTCGTCAAAATGCAATTGGTCTTATCTATGCAGTTTTTGAGTATGACACATTTTGGAATAAATGTTGTCACGAAATTTAATAAATACATAGGCTACTTTATTTGATTAATATAGCCTATTTAATTCGTATGTGTAAACTATTTAAAAATGTTATGTGCCCTGTATTCAATGTTGTTATGATTGCACCACGTGGTCTTTTTTTTACCCGCGAAAAGTGTATTTATTTAAAATGGCATATTGATATATTATTCCTGCTGTCTGTATATCGTGCACAGTATGTGATTTGTCTATATCCATGAAATATTATAGTGTGTGGTTTACTACCAAAGCATAGTGTGGAAAAATGTCTCCCACAATGCAGTGCTCTTAAATTGGCCCTCTATTTTCAAGTAAAATTGAAGCTATGTCAGCTACCATTTTTTATTTATTTTTGCTCAATATTTGTTCAGAAAGCAAAAATGTAATCTAGACAAAGTGTAATTTAATTGCTATTTGTTTACATTTTGGGATGATGACTGAATGTAATTTAATCATGGAACATCAATGCAGCATACACATTTTTAAAATGATTCTATAAGAGCAAATAAAAACTATATTTTATTCTTCTGAATGTTCTATTAAAGCATCTGTGACAGTACACAGTATATACTGTGCAGTAAGTAGTTAGTATTCCCTTCCAAACACAGCCAAGACCTGAACTAAACTAAATATAGATCAGCATGTAACAAACTGTCTGTGTCTCAAAACCTAGTGAGCCGAGTGCCGACCTAAACAGCACATTTGTGCATCATGCTTTCCACAGTGCTATCTAGATAGGCAGCTCACCAGGCTTTGGGACACGGCCACATGCTTTAGGTGCGCAGTGGTTGGCTGGAGGTGAAACCGCTATTAGTAGCAAAGCGTCACATCTGCTTTCAATCCCACTTTAACAAGAAGCTGCTGTTAGTTGATCTAGCTGTGTTCTGAAGCTGTCAGTCAATCGGCTGCCTAAGAAACCACGCGTGTCACTTTCCTCCATTCGCCCTCCTCCTCTAAAGCTCCTGTCTTCTCCCTCGCTCCCTCACACTGGGTTTTTCTTTGGTCTGTCTGTGCCCCATGTCAAGCTGAGAGAGATGTTTACACTGCGGGGCTTAACCCCATGGAGATCCCTTTGGGCGAAAGCTTGGATCCGGGAAGATTAAACTCTAATAAAGATATAAACAGCACACTGGAAGAAATGTTCTGTTGCTCTTTTTTTTTCTCTCACTCCTCTACGTTAGTCTGATGGGTGGATATGGTTTCTCTTGGTTTAGGTTCCTCAGAGAAGCTGTCATTTTTATTATTCCACATACAATTCATAATGACCATTCTCCCATACACCCCCCCCCCCTTCATTTTTAAAGTTCAGTGATTGATGAAACCCATGCTAATTTATCCCAAAGCCAAAAAAATAAATAATAATAATAATAAACAAAAGAAATGCTAATTTCATGCTAATTAATACTACTTAAATTGTAAAGGTAGTTTTTTGTTGTACTGCCTTTAAATTCGGCTGATATATGATTTATGCTGAGAATCAGATTTTTATTTAAATGCTTTACACTAATGAGAATTTGACATTTTTTATTATTTAATTTTAATAAATATCCACAAATATTACATATGTTTTATTTTACTTATTTTATTTTTAACTGCGTAAATGTCAGGCAAATGTTGGAATATTGCAAATCTTACTTTTAATGCAAAATATGATTTCATTTTTAAGAGTCCCCAGCATTGTTAATGTGGTTCTCTTTTATTAATTTGATTTATTTTTTATAAATTAAATACAAATATTATATAATAAAAATTACATAATATAATCAAATAAATATTTTATTTATTTTATGATTAACTAAAATTGTCAGGAAAGTGATAACACACTGCAAATCATAAAAGATCAGAAAATAGACTTTATAATGCAAAATATAATTTATATCTTAAAATACTGCCCACCAGTACATAGTTTTCTTTTATTTATTTTTCATTCAATATCAATAAATACAAATACATAATAAAAATAATATAAATAAAAAGTCAAGTAATTTTCAGTTGAACGAATGTTTACCACATGGTTATCTTTTATTATTTTTTTATTTTTTCATCAATAAATAAAATATTGTGTAATAAATATTCATATTAATTCATATTATACATTTAATTTGTTTAGTTTGAAAAAATTCCCACCATTGTTAACATGATTCTCTTTTATTATTAATACATTTGGAATAACTAAAAACATTATATTTTGAATATGATATAATATAAATAAAAAATACATTGATCTCCTTTACTTAAGACACTGGCCACCATTGTTGTTACCATATTTATCGCACTGACCTGTCTCTCTCTCTCCTTTCCTTTGGTCCTGCATGGCGTTCAGGTGTACAACAGCCACTCTGAAATCTGTATAAACTCTTAGTGCCAGACACTCCACTGGTGTTCATGCCAATTGGTTTAACTTTATTCCGTCCTTTCGCAATAGTGTAACTGTCAGAGTCCTGTTGTAAGAGGACTTCTCCATCTCCATTTCCAATAACTGTGTTATCAGCCTCATAGAAGTATTTGTAAATCTATATGCGTGTTAGTTTTCAGAGATAGTCACCTGTACTCAGGTGCTGAATTCTCACGCCTCCCTCCACGTGGCAAGCAGTTGAACACGGAATGAGGCGTAAAGTCCAAATAGAAATGAATGTGGGTGACATTTAGTGCAGATGTTGATTATTTTGTGGGAGTAAAACGTGGACACCAAGCCTATCTGGAATTACGACCTTGAATAACAAGCAAACAGGAATCATGGTTGAAGAGGATAAGCGATTTTACACAAGTTGGTAGTGATGTGGTCACATGGAATTTGCATTATTTCCAGATGCAGGGCCTGAAATTGTGAAATATAGAGGGTGTGTGTTCATTAAATCAGCAAACCCATTTACAAGGGGCTGCATGTTCTTCAAAGCCAGTTGAATGGAAACAATGTATCAGTAAAATATCAGTACATGCAAATGGATTGGAATAACAGCACCTCTTTGTATGCATAGAAGTGCTCCATAATATAGTGCAGTTAATGTGACATTGGCTGCCATCCAAAAGCCAGTTATGATGCTATATTCTCTGTAAATATACCTCTTAAATCTTCTGAATCTGCTTATATGATGAGTGTGACCATACAGTGCTGAAATATTCAAAGCCGAGTTAAGGGCCTAGGCAGCTTGTACGCACACACTCAAAGCCTAATGAGCACATATAGCACAGAGGATTCATTGTATTAGCTCAAGGGACTGAAGTCGGCTGTTAACCTGGATGCCACTGAAACCGACAGTCATGTGCAGAGTCTTTATCAAGGCTGAGAGAAACCACAAACCAGTCCTGGCCGCCTGGTCACAGAGGTGCTGTTGCTCATGCTGAGAGAAGTAGAGTAGTATACAGGGATGCATGTGTGATATCTTTACTCTGTTTCATTGATGAATTTGAAAGAGGTTAATTCACCCTGAAATTAACATTTTGTGGTTATTTACTTACTCACATTATACTGTATTTTAAATCAGTTTGATTTTAATCTTCCAGATTTAACAAAGGATTTTATACTATATTCCAAGTCCTCTGAAGCCATACTATAGACCAAAATGATTGCATTTTCCCTTGTAAAAGATCTTGTAGAAGATTTGTGAATACTCTCATGTTAATAATTGAGAGTATTCATATCAAAAGAGTAATGTACTGGTGCAAAACTAAGAGTTGGTAAGATTTTTTTAATGTTTTTATTGTCTCTTATGCTCACCAATGCTACATTTACTTGTTCAAACTTACAGTAAAAACTGCAAAAATTTGAAATATTATTACAATTTTAAATAACTGTTTTCTATTTTAATATATTTTTAAATTGTAATTTATACATGTGATTAAAGCCATGGTCACACGGTCCTCCTGATATCATTTCAATGTTTAAAACCAGTTTTGCTGCTTAGTATGTTTATATAAACTCTGAATCGTTTGAAATAAAATATTTTGATGCATTTTACTGTAAATGTATTTACTGTAATTTTTATTCAATTTAAAGGGATAGTTCACCCAAAAATGAAAATTCTGTCATCATTGACTCACCCTCGTGTAGTTCCAAACCTGTATGAATGTCTTTGTTCTGCTGAACACAAAGGAAGATATTCTGAAGAATGTGGGAAATAGAGCAGTTCTGGGGCACCATTGACTTCCATAGTATTCTATTTTTCCTAATATGAAAGTCAATGGTGCCCCAAAACAGCCTGGTTACAAACTTTCTTCAAAATATCTTCCTTTGTGTTCGACAGAACAACGAAATTCATACAGGTTTGGAACTAAAATGATGACAGAGTTTCCATTTTTGGGTGAACTATACCTTTAATATGTCACTGCTGAATAAAAGATTCAATTTCTTTCAAAAAAATAAAAATCTTAATGACCCCAAACTGTTGGCCTTGAAAAGGTATTTGAGAAAAAAAAAAAAGTATATTCATTGCATTAA
Source organism: Ptychobarbus kaznakovi (assembly GCA_027422405.1). Lineage (NCBI taxonomy): Eukaryota > Metazoa > Chordata > Actinopteri > Cypriniformes > Cyprinidae > Ptychobarbus > Ptychobarbus kaznakovi. The sequence continues at coordinate 2,434,118 of CM049800.1, read as the reverse complement.
GCTTTCATATGATTTCAAAAGTAGCAAATATATATTTAGAATATAGTGCATGTTGTATAGACAACCGTTATGATACTTTATGTGGTGTTGATTGACATGAGGGTGGATAAATGATGACAGAATAAAATGTTTGGGTTAATTATTCCTGCATGAATATCAGCTTCAACTGCGATGTGTGTACAGCTGAAATGCGGTTTTTAATTGAATAGCGAATAGAAAAGTAATAATCTGTCAGGCAGTTTATCTGCGGAGTTCAAAGACAGTAACAATTCATGCCAAACCATGACACACTCCCCCGTTCTGTGGCCCACTGATAGTGATGACCCTTATCAGGCTTTTGGAGAAGCAAATCCCTTTTTGAAAGCCAAAGTGACTGACAGCTCACCGTTTACAACACCCTAGACGTCCTAGACGCTGTTATTTTCCAGCAATTACGTCACACAGCGTTTGAACTCAGTGCATGTGATCGGCCCAAAAGTCTATTAACTCTTCCATGTTAACGGCCTGTTTAGAACTGCTGCTGTGGACCATCTGTTTGGTGTCGCCGTTTTGTTTGCGAGCTCAGACTGGAATGTATGGCTGCTTTTAAAGCACAGATTTCCCTTGACCTGCAATTTTTTTCTTTCTTTCTTTTCTCCACCTACAGCCAGTGGGATTTTGGCGGTAAGATTGGGCCTTTGTCGACGAAACATGACACGTGCGTTGGTGTACGTTGGTGTGCTAATAGCCATAATGGCAGTGATGGAAGCAAGACCTAAATCAGGTTGGTTAAACCACCATCATAACACTTAAAAATCAGTCTTGGCAGTAAGACAAGTAGTCTGAGTCTGTCGATTATGGTAAGCATTTAGTGGTTGCACAGTTGTGTTGTTATTGGCAAACCATTGTACATTTGTTTTTTGTCAACTAAATCTATGGCTCTAAACTGCTTCAGGATTCAGATTTTACATGCAAAACTAAACCAAAATATATTAATATAAGCATGAACTGCATAGGCCCAATATGCAAAGTTATTAAACGTGATGGGGCTGAAAAAGAAAAAGTACATTGTCTTTATAATTTGAATATTAGGTAAATAATAACATTATTTGTATGTCTTTTGAATGGTTTCATGCTCTTGGCAGCCAATAATTAACCACACAAAGCACATACATAGTAATCACATCATGTTTGTCTTCACTGGGTTGGTGAACTTCCATTTTAATATATTATGTTTAATATGAGTAATTTTTTCTTTTAATTTGTGTAATTTTGTTCATGGATTCCCATCTTCCAAATTTGACTACCAAATAATAGATGAAGTTGGACCCAAATGGGGTTTGATTAGATGGCATTGGATGAATTTTCTCCTCCCTCTTAAAAATAAACAAAACAAATAGGCTTTGCTATCTAAATGATGCATGATTATATAGTTAATTGCATTTTGCCTATAACCCTATCAGATCTGCGACCTATTTTTGGTATAATACCAATGACTGCATTCAAAATATGCCAAGCTTATCCTCTTCATTAAGACTTGAGTGGTCTGTTTTTAAACTTTAGCTTCCATGTCTATGTCGTTTTCAAAACGTTCAAATTTCAGTGAAACATGGCACTGATATCGGAAAACACTGAACACTCTTAAAAATAAAGGAGATTCTGCCATTGAAGAACCATATTTGGTTCCCCAAAGAATTTACTATTTTTCCTTAGTGTGATTTTAATAATAAAAAAAACTTTCATTATAAAGAACCTTTTATGCAGTTGAACGTTTCCATGGATATTAAAGGTACTCCAAAGGACTATGCCAATAAAAAAATTTATTTTTGAGAAAACCATTATTTGGTACCCAACGGGCATTTCATTTAACAGTTCTTAAAATAAAAATTTTAGTTTGAAGAGTAATATAAATGGCGTTTTAAAACAAAAACGCACTAGTGTCAACTAAATCAGTATTGTCATTGTGTGTTTGTCCTTTTTGTCCTTCCATTTTTTTACAGCTGAACTAAAGTGTAAATCTGGCCCGGTCGACCTTGTGTTTATCATCGACGGCTCCCGCAGCGTTCGTGCACATGAGTTTGAGACAATGCGCAAGTTCATGATAGACATCATCCATGAGCTGGACATTGGCCTAGAAGCTACAAGAGTTGGTGTGATCCAATACTCCAGTCAAGTCCAGAGCATGTTCTCTCTCAAAGCCTTCAGCAAGCCTGCTCAGATGGTCAAAGCCATCAACGAGATCATTCCATTGGCTCAGGGCACCATGACCGGCCTGGCCATCCGCTATGCCATGAACGTAGCCTTCTCTGCTGAAGAAGGTGCCCGTCCCAACGTCCCCCACGTAGCGGTTATCGTGACAGACGGTCGTCCTCAGGACCGTGTGGCTGAAGTGGCAGCTGCTGCGAGGGAGTCTGGGATTGAGATCTACGCCATTGGTGTCGCCAGGGCTGATATGACCTCACTGCGAGCTATGGCGTCTCCACCGTTTGAGGACCACGTGTTCCTGGTGGAGAGATTTGACCTCATTCACCAGTTCGGTCTTCAGTTCCAAGACAAGCTTTGTGGTAAAGTGTTCCTCCATTTGATATATGCTCCACATTAGAGAAAGCATCTAGTCATAAAACTTTTTAGGATTCTTTTTAAAAAGGTTTTAACCTCAAACCTCAACTCAAAGGTGTAATTTCTTCCTAGCAATAACAAAGGATGTACCCTAGCATGCAAATATTTTACAGTCTGTTAATATTGTTGATGATTTTGAAAAAGTCTCCTGTGCTCACCAAGGCTACATTTATTTGAGAAAAATTAATTAAAATCAGTAATATTGAGAAATATTACTGTAATAAAAAAAAATATTTCTATTTGAATATATTTTAAAATATAATTTATTCAAAAAATATGATTTTCAGCATCATTACTCCAGTCTTCGGCATCACATGATCATTTAGAAATCATTCTAATATGCTGATTTAGTGAATTAAAAAATAAAATATATATTTTTTATCATCAACAATGTTGAAAACAGTTGGCTGTTTAATATTTGTATTTTCTAGGAATCTATGATGAATAGACAGTTCAAAAGAATAGCATATTAAAAATAATCTTTATAACTTTATAAATATCTTCACTGTCACTTTTTAAATGATGAATTTAATGATGAATTTAATGCATTCTTGCTGAACAAAAGCAATAATTTCTGTACAAATAACTTTTTAACAGTCCTATGTACATTTTAAGATAATGTAATTAAAAATACAAATTAAATAAAAATAATAAATAATCATAAAACAAGTAAAAATAAATCCTTCAAAATGTCAATCTTAAATATAGGTAATTAATCACAATCTTATTTTTTTTTTTTTTCAACAACAATTATATGCATTTTTTGTGCAAAAACAGTGAACACTGGTTGAGATTGGTTTCACGTTGTCCTTTGAGCTTTAAATCAGTCCCACCTTTCTTTTTTTCCTTGTTGAATATCTTGTTTCAAAAATGTTATACTTTATACATAACTCTTATGCTGACTAAACACCTGAATGCTGTTTCTTTTACATCCTGTGGACACAATGATTTAGCTTTTCTTGTTTTCTCAGTACTCATGTGTGCGTTGGATTTGCAGGGATGGACTTGTGTCTGGAGTCTGATCACGGCTGTGAGCACATCTGTGAGAGCTCGCCTGGTTCTTACCGCTGTCTGTGTCTGCCTGGATACACACTCAACGAGGACGGCAAGACCTGCACACGTGTGTAGCCTTGCAAATGACACATCATCATAGAAGTATGACACAATTATCATTCCAGCGGTGCTCAACAGGTGTGTGTTTGCTTTGCAGCCATTGATCTATGTGCTGAAGGGAAGCATGATTGTGATCAGATCTGTATCGCTTCACCCGGGTCGTTTACGTGTGACTGTAACACGGGATACACGCTCGACGATGACAAGAGAACCTGCACAAGTCAGTGACACACAAGTGATATCTGCGTAACACTTTATGTGAAGTGTGAACTTCTAGTTTTTGTAGAATAACAGACAAAGTTTATGTTCTGAATAGCATACTACCATACTATTCATACTATTTTAGCAGTACGCATTATATGTAGTGAACGTAGTATGCAAATATTCTGTATGCATGGAATATCTAAACTGAGTTTGCTGAAATGTATGTAGTATGCAGTACACACTAGTATGCAGTAGTGAGTACACAAGTATTTAAATTTGAACATAACCAAAGGTACATACTGTATACTAAATATACACCTGTTTCGCTAGTGTACAGCACAGTATATTGTGCCTTAGCACATAGTATGCTTACTTGTACATTTAAACGCAAACTTAAAGATCCTGTGAAATCAGTTAATATATATTTTTCTCTCATGACATTTTCCCATTTCCCAAAACTACCCATACCACCAAACATGTCCCTAACCTTACCCGTATCCCACCTCAGTAGCGGCAAAGGTGTTTTGCAATACAATATAAACGCATTAAGTACATAGTACTTATTTTTTAATGTAAGTACATAGCAGTTAAGGTCATTTAATAAAAGTGGGACCCTATTTTATTTCTGCTTTATTTCAATTAACAAAAAAACACAACAAAACAGCTTTAGTTTTAGATAACTATAAAAACACTGATTGAAGAAGGAAGTACACTAAATGGCTTCAAGATGAATAGACTAAAACCCAGAAAGCTCCAGTCCTGATTTCATGGGGTCTTTAACACCTGATTTATTCACCTATACATCTTCTCTCTCCATTCTCTGCCTGTTCCAGTGATCGATTACTGCTCATTTGGGAATGATAGCTGCGAGCATCAGTGTGTGAGTGTGCTCAATGGCTTTAATTGTCGCTGTAACGAAGGATACTCACTCAACGATGACCTGAAAACCTGCACAAGTTAGTGAGAGCAATTCCCTGCAACTTACCATGCTTTTTAAAATATAAAAAAAGTATGCTGTGTAGTATTGCAACAGTATTCCATTCAGCTTATATCATATGAATACAGAGCAGGTGAAGTAAAACAAGCAGAAATAATACATGTTTGCATAGTAGCTGTTTGCTAGTATCGCCAAATGCAAACATTGATAGCGATGAATTTTGCATGTGTTTTACCATCATCAAAATCTCATGCTTCTGTCTGCCTCTTCCAGTGATCGACTACTGTTCATTTGGGAATGATAGCTGTGAGCACGAGTGTGTGAGTGTGCTTCAGAGCTTTTATTGCCACTGCCATGAAGGATACACACTCAATGAGGATGAAACAACGTGCACAAGTTAGTGAAGCCTATAATTACATGCCAGACACAGACAATCTCCTAACTAACATTTTTCAAACACATGGAACAGTTTTAACGCAACAACAAAGTTCGCAATGTCATTACACAGCTTCCTCTTGGCTGCATTATGCTGCTATAAAACACACCTGTGCAACTTATCTATGCATTTCCTCCTGTGACCAGCTGGTTTATCTATTAAGCCACTGAACAAAAACTGTTTGTTTTAGTGTTTGAGCTTCTAGTTCTGTGCAGTTTTTATAGTAAATAGTAAAAACAGCCAAATAGTCGAGCGTTTTTTCTTTATAAGCAGTATGGGGAAGCTATACACATCGAGTAGCTTTTAGATTTCAAGAACAAGCTACTCTGTTAAATGCTGCAAGCTACTTGCAAAAAAAATTAGCTGTTAAGGCTATTATTAGGCTAGTAGTTATCTGGCACAAAAACTTACAGTATCTTAAAAAAAACTGAAATTTAGTAGCATTTTTACCATGCTGTACTGCTATTTGTTAGCACAACTTTTACTTATAATGCTTAGCAAGCTATAGTTTCAAATTAACTAAAGCACTGCCGCTTCTCTTCATCTATGCCACTAGCAAAAAGTAGCTTTATCAGTTAAAACTAACAGTAGTGGTTATCTAGAACAAAACCACCTCTAAGCAGTGCATTAAAATTCTGCGATTTAGCATTTTTCCATGCTGCTATTTGTTAGCACAAGTAGCGTGTTTTTTGTTGCTGTAGCTTAGCTACAGTAAATTACTGTACAAGCTACTATTTGTTAGCTATGCTACAAGCTACTCACAAAAGTAGCTAACTCAGCTATTAGTAGTAGTTATCTAGCACACATCTGTGATTTAGCATTCTTCCTGCTACACTACTGTTTGTTAGTAAAACTTGTTGCTGGAAAAATACACTGTTTTGAAGTTAGCTAAGCTACTGAAAATGTAGTTAAATTAATAGCGTTGCTTACTTAAGCTAATTATTCTCTAGCACTGCTAAACAGATTCATGCATATAGTTTTAGCAGCTTAAATGTTCTGAAACAAGATAAACACAGCTTATAGTTTACTTTGATGTGTTTGCTCTTTCCTTCTTTGCCAAAGCTTTTCTCTCACTGTTCTCTGCCTGTTCCAGTGATCGACTACTGCTCATTTGGGAACGATAGCTGCGAGCACGAGTGTGTGAGTGTGCTCAATGGCTTTAACTGCCGCTGTAATGATGGATACTCACTCAACGCTGACATGAAGACCTGTACAAGTTAGTGAAGTCCATCGTCAGTTTGTACATTCACAGATTCAAAAGGATTTCCCTTAAAATCAAGTTTACTTCACATTTTTCTCAATCGTTTACCATCATTATTGGGTCCATCCATGCTAAATTGCTAAGATGCTACTTTGAATATCAACAGATGTGGATCCTGTTGGGTTTAATGGTATCCTTCCTCTTGATGTTCTCTGTTCTCTCTCAAAGCACTGAAAGCTCTGTAAGGGATTTCTGATGTTAATCCACAGTTGGGAATTAGGCCACACAGCCTCTCTTAGAAAACCGCTTCCTCTTGTTTTTCCCTCCAAAACGGCTCATAAATGTCTCGATAAGAGCATGTGATGGACAAAACAAGTTCTTAACCTTAAGCATGGAGAACAATTGAGAAACAATTGGAAAGAGACTTGATTTGAAGTATCTAAACACTGTTGCACAAAAGTTATATATAAAAATGTATTGGAATATTTTAATTATGATCCATCTAATCCATATTTAGTGATCGATTACTGCTCATTTGGGAACGATAGCTGCGAGCACCAGTGTGTGAGTGTCCTGAAAGGCTTTCACTGCGTTTGTAATGATGGATACACACTCAACGATGACAAGAAGACCTGCACAAGTTAGTGAAGGGAGAACATCCTTTTGCTTACGATTAATTTGCACATTCCTAAAAATCAATTTCTCAATTGTTTACCATCAATATGTAGGGCCATCGATTGCTAAGCTGGTAGGAGAGTGTTTCCAGTTTTAACAGTGCGTTCAAGGCAATTTGGAAAGATTGTATTTAGAAGACACCAACATCACCACACGATAGTTATTTTGAGTGGGAAGTTTTGTTGTAGTGAGAAAACATGTCAGCCACAATGGTGCATTTGTATCAATGTTAATTTTTCAGAACTACAATACAACTATACACAACAAGCCCCACTGTCATATTAATGGTAGACAATTGGTAAAAATTGGGGAGAATTTGGAAGAAGCAAAGAAACTTTACTTTAAAACACCCAAAATAAAAAAAATGTATTCATTAGAAATGAACGAAATACTATATTCAATACAATATGTCATGTCCTCGATTTCTAATACATCTAATTCATATTTAGTGATCGATTACTGCTCATTTGGGAACGATAGCTGCGAGCACGAGTGTGTGAGTGTCCTGAAAGGCTTTCACTGCCGCTGTAATGATGGATACACACTCAACGATGACAAGAAGACCTGCACAAGTTAGTGAAGGCTTACAATCAATTTATGCATTAACCTATATGCAATTTATCTGCTATTTTCTCAGTTATTTAGTATATATATATATATACTAAATAACTTTTCTAAATGGAGTGTTTCCAGTCTTTAAGGGTTTCTGAATTTAACTCCAACAGACTTGGGTTCCAGTAAGAGCTGTGGTTTTATTTGTACGATGGCTAAAGACAAGTCCTCTGCCATATTCATGAATAAGAACTGAGACAAGTCCTGCATATTTAGTGAATTACTTGATACAACTCTACATGAAAATGTTTATCCTGTTTGTTTTCTAAATCCATAATTTAGTGATCCCATTTTAGTATGCGAGCACCAGTGTGTGAGTTCCTGAAAGGCTTTCCTGCTTTGTACTCCATGATGGATACTTACACTTCGACTACAATGTACAACCTGAAAGCAGCACGAGTGTGTTCACATGCCGCTGTAATGAATAAATGATGACAAAACCAAAGTATTCAATATCTAGGGCGATGCCATCCATGCTTATAACTGCTCTCAGTAGAAAAAAATAAACCTAATAGCAGTTTTCAAGTTTCCTTTCTATGCTTCTTCCTCTTACACAACATTTTGCTCTTTGCCAACTACTTCCTTTGAACTTTCTATTCACCAAAGAATCTTCTTTTCTATGAATCTTGATAATAATCCTTCTTGTTCCAGTGATCGACTACTGCTCATTTGGGAACGATAGCTGCGAGCACGAGTGTGTGAGTGTGCTCAAAGGCTTTAACTGCCGCTGTAATGAAGGATACTCGCTCAATGATGACCTGAAGACCTGCACAAGTCAGTGAGGGCGACATGTCAAACTGACACCTATACACATGTTATTAACATTCTACTTCCTAAGCATTTCACACCTTGGATGCTTGATTCTCCGTAATTTGAGACACAACTTGTGAACTTTTCACAATGAATTTCCTGAATCAGGATACAGAAATTACTGTTCAAGGCTGCAGCTGACCAAGGTGATGCACAAGTTAGTACAAGATACTGTTCCTTTGAACTTTCATTCACCAAAGAATTTGTTGGGGACTGCCCCACAAAACACATATTTTACTAATAATCAATAAATGTCATCATCAGCATTGCATCACATTTATTTATGTGCAGGGTGAACATATGCATTGGAGGTACTTTTTCGTCAGTAACTTTTGCCCTGCATCAAACTAACAGAGGATGCATGCACTGGTGGAAACTGCGTCACAATCTTCATGTCAGCTCTGTATGCGTAACCAACTAACAGCGTCACTTTGCCAAACACGTATTACACTTGAAGTAACGTAGTGCATATTTACCTAATGCAACTCTAGTGTTACTCATTTCACAACTGCTATTGCCCATCATGCATGCTAATACTGTTTGACTTGGCAACAGGCTCTTTAAATTATTCATCTCTCAGAATGTGTTTCTTTTTTGTAATTTTCTTAAAATGGACAGTTACCTTATGCTCTTCTATAACCTAAGTTTTAATGAGAACCTACATTTTGTTGGTTGATCTTGCATGTCTTGTGTTCGGGTCAAAATTAATGTGTTCATGGATGATTTTGTTGTCATTTCAGAAATGTAACCAGTTCAGAATAGTTAAGATGTCATATTTAATCTCTTTTTGGAGCAGTTATAGGATGTTTTGCACTGTTTATTCACTAAAACACTATTGCCTTTGTTTTTGTCTCTTAGTGATCGACTACTGTTCGTTTGGGAATCACAGTTGTGATCATCTCTGTGTTAGTGTGCTCAATGGCTTCTACTGTCGCTGCAATGAGGGATACTCTCTTCAGGAGGACGGAAAGACCTGCCAGTGTATGTATGACGCTCCAGACAGCTTTTATATATTAAAATACTGTCTCGTTTCCTGGTTGAAGATGCAAAGATAACTATTAGCAGGTTTTCACAATTGCAAAAAAATATAAGTTTAAAAGCAATGGTGTAAATATCTTAGTGCATATTGATGTCTGTATTTCATTGCATGCCTTATATGTAACTGCTTTTTCAAATTATCATTCAGGCTTCCACGACATTTGAGATATGGTATGATTTATTGACCTTCCAACTTGATTATCTGATTAATCTAGCTCATAAATGTATTCAGTTCACTAACTGTACTCAAATTACTTAACACTGTACGGTTGAAACTCTTAAAACAGTTCAAGATCAGCTGGCACGGAAATGAAGCGCCCCCTCTTAAAGCCTGATGGCCTTCCCAGACCTTGGCCTTGAACAGCTGGAAAGGCCCAAAATATCAAGTGTGTCGTTCATCATTTGTTAAGTTTACCTAAAGGCTCTGGACATTTGCTTTAAAGAGCCCAGTCATTCCCTCACCAAATTTCTGCTTTCTGCTACCAATGTAATGTATAGCAGACATATAGTAACTGAGTACATGTAATCTGGATTACGTAATCAGATTACAAAATCAAGTACTTGTAATTAGAGTAAATTACATTTTGAAAATACCCGTAATCAGACTACAGTTACTTTTTTATGGATTACATGATTACATATTATTCACACGATACAATAGCAATAAATTATTCATGATTCATTGATTCTCCCTAATTTCTCTTTTTCATATTTTAAATTTTCCTTTCTTAAATAGCCTAGCGATTATATATATATATATATATATGTATATATAGTCCAGTATTGTGGACATTCACACAGACAGTCATTAGTCAGTGAACAGTGGGTTTACAAAAATAATTTCAGGTTTAAGAAGGGTTTCAACATTGCATCAACTATGAACACATTCATTTTTATTTGAATTATTACTCTGTAGGTTTTTTGACCATGTATTATTAATTATAACTTATTAAAATGCACATATTCACGTTATTTCTTAGTTACATGTAATGCAGGCATTCCAAAACTTTTTATCATCTAAACCAAATATATTTGCTTTAAGTACCCCTGAGATTTTAAAATATATATTTCAATAATTAAGTATCACATTTGCATGTTCATGATATATTTGATGTTAATTAATGATCACATGGCATGCAGGTAAATACAAATATTCCATCTTTTTTAGTAAGTGTTTTATTTAAATGGTGGCTGATCTAGCCTGACAAATACGCTTCTTATATGCTATTTGAGCATAAGAAACAACATTCATGGGGCAATTATCTTCAGATTTTTGTTGTTGATTTGACATATGTAATTTAATTGTGAGTTCAGCGAGCAGTTTTTGAGATTTCAGGATTCCTCCATTCATTAAGATTAAGAAGACGTTGCAAATATGGCCACCGAGTGAAGAGACTTTCCTCGAAAGGGAGTTTGTTTTTAAATTATTTATTTTATTTTTTTTATGATTTAATTAATTGTCAGCTTTTCATTAAACTCACAACCCCCCTGCAGTTCATTTACGAACCCTAGTTTGGGAAACCTTGATGTAATATAATGTTTAATCCACTTCTTGTTGTAAATTACAATGAATGGAACAAGTTTTCTAACTCTGTATTTTTTACATCATTATGGTACAAGATAATGCTATTTATAAACGAGTTAAATCAAAAGTAATCTGATTATATTACCTAAAATGTGTGATGTAACGGATCACGTTACTGACTACAATTTTTGTCATGTAATCTGGAATCAGTAACGGATTATAGTTTGTAAGTAATCTACCCAGCTCTGATAACAGAAATTAAGTTTCATTCAATTTTTTTAACTTGATTTTTTTAATAAAAGCTTATAAACAGATAGTACACTACTTTTCAAAAGTTTAAGGGTTTGAAAGATTTTTTTAAAGATATTTTTTCTTTTGCTCACCAAGGCTGAATTTACTTGATCCAAAATACAACAAAAACAGTAATATTGTGAAATACAATTTAAAATCAACATTTTCTATTTGAATATATTTTAAAATCTAATTGATTCGTATGATGCAAAGCTGATTTTTCAGCATCATTATTCTATACTTCAGCATCACATGATCCTTCAGAAATCATTCTAATATGCATAATATTATTATAAAGTTGAACATATTTTACTTTATATTTATATTTTCTTTACTGTCACTGTTGATCAATTTAATGCATCCTTGCTGAAGAAAAGTATTAATTTCTGTTACGTAAATGACGTTTCTTTTCTGACTTACCTTATTAGTCCCTTCCATGTTTATTTTACTGTGGTGTATGACATGCTCTTCGTGTTTATGTCTTCTGCAGCGGATAACTTGTGTAACACAGTCGAACATGGTTGTGAATACCAGTGTGTGAGCACTCCGGGAGCATACCACTGCATATGTCCCGAGGGCCATGTGCTACCAGGACGACGGCAAGAGCTGCGGAAGTAATGCACGCCCTTATTATAGCTGAGATTATCCAAAACTTAGTTTTAAAGCGGGAGATTCCTAAAGCTGCAAAGTATAGCTTGGTGTCTTCATAAACTGCATGCATTCTGTTGCTAGGGGTGAAGTGTGTAATCTTTTCAGTGTTAAAATACTTAATTATATTTCAGTTTAACATTCAGAGACCTCTACATGTTTGCTGAATTACTATTAGTATTATTGCTCATACACATTTGTTCTAAACCCCCGAGGCAAATGAAATTTTTGCACATGAAAACTAATATTAAAAATAAAAGTTATTTTTATAGCTCATTTTTGTGGCACTTCACCTTTGAAAATACAAAAATGCCCCACCAAATTTTTTTTAAATACATGTTTGTTGATTTCTCTCGCCCTCTCCAAGCCTGTCGATCCTCCAACATCGACCTGGTGCTCCTCATCGACGGTTCCAAGAGCGTTCGGCCGCAGAACTTCGAGCTTGTCAAGCAGTTTGTTAACCAGGTGGTGGATCAGCTGGACGTCTCCCCTAAAGCAACACGCGTGGGTCTCGTCCAGTACTCCAGCCGAGTGCGCACAGAGTTTCCGCTCAGCATGTATCAGACAAAAGAAGAGATCAAAAAGGCTGTGATGAATGTGGAATACATGGAGAAGGGGACCATGACAGGCTTGGCTCTCAAACACATGGTGGAGAACAGCTTCTCTGAGGCTGACGGAGCCCGTCCTGCTGAGAAGAACATCCCACGGGTTGGCCTGGTCTTCACTGATGGACGATCGCAGGATGATATTCAGGAGTGGGCCAAGAAGACCAAGGATGCTGGTATTGTTATTTAAGGGATCGAAAATAAAAGTGGTATTTAAAATAAAAGAGACACTCAAATTGTTGTATAAATTGCTTTATAATAAAAAATATATTTTTTAAAATAAAAATGTTTCTTTAATTTAGCAAAATGTAATAACTAATAAAAAAAAAATATTATTATTATTATTATTATTTGTATTTTCATATTATTATTATTGCTGGAAAATATCGAAATAAATTAAATTGTTTATATATATATATATATATATAAATATGTCCCAAACTGTCCAAAATTGAATATATAATTAAAAATGTTGTCCAAAATTAAACCTGAATGAATAGAAATAGTGAAAAATTAAATATTTACAGTTTTAAAAATAAATCTGCATTTGTACACAAATTGTAATTTAAGAAAATAATAATGTAATGTAAAATTATTAAAAATATATTTTACATGTAGTTTTAATTGTAAAAATTGAATGCAGATTTATATTTTTAAATGTATTATAATTTTTATCTAAAACATTGTTATAAATATTAACATTTATAAAATAATCGTAATATAATATAGTATATAGTAAAATAATATAGTAATTCTAGTTTATTGCTAGAACATATTTTTGACACAAGGTTTGATGTGTGTCTTGCATGTTGCAGGTATCACCATGTATGCTGTTGGTGTGGGTAAAGCCATGGAGGATGAGCTGAGAGAGATTGCCTCTGAGCCCATGGAAAAACACTTCTTCTACACCGCCGACTTCACTGCCATCAGCCAGATCGCGGAGAACCTCAAACTCAATGTCTGTGCAGGTGCGTTTGAAAGACTCAGAACACATACCATACCTGAATCACCTGTGTTTGATCGCACACAACAGCGCCATCTAGAGCCTGAGCTAAACACACATGCAATGTTCACATAAGGAGGCGCCAGTGAGTATTCTATACAGGCAGGAACGTGCAGAAGGGGGGGGGGGGGGGTTGGGGGCTCCCCTGCCCTTTTTCAAAATTATTCACAAGTGCCCCTCTGGGACAAATAGCAATGATATTGTCGTCAATAAAACAAAATGCATTTGAATTCTAATTAATATGACAATTTGTACAAAACAGTATAGCTCAAAAGTCAGAAAATTCCTGTTTATTTTTACATATTTGTCAATCTGAGGGGTTGCTAGGCTCTCGAGCCATATGGGCCTATTGTTCTTTCAGTGAGTGCATATGGGTCGACGGAAGGAAAAAAATAAACCAAACTATATTAAAAAAAATCATCAATAATCAAAGCTAGTGTGTCGATTTAATTAAAAATCCACATATTACATATTTTAGAATATTACAAAATTCACCAATGGCCATTAGTCATGCAGCTACACCAATCAATCATGATCTGGCTCAAGAAGTTCAAATTTCAAGTGAAGTGGAGCGTTATTTTCCGTTCTCATAAATCGGTTGAAAATTTCATGGGACAGAAAAACTTATTTGTGGAGCGATCTGGATCTACGATTTGTCTCATTTTATAAATCGAATTACATCACTGGGAAAATGTATGCTGAATGATTACAACACTTTCGGTTGCGACTAGGGCTGTGACGATAATCGCATTACCGCGGTATAATGAGATGCCGACCGCGGTGTTGAGGTCATCACCGCACTTTTTTTGCAAGGTATTTGCAGAGGAAGCTAAAGATCTGCATTCCGCGGGACCCGACCAGATTTCTTGCGACGCGGGATTAAATTCCCGAATAAAACACGGTAGCAGTTGGTAACTCTGGTGTAATTTGAATGGGAGCAGGCGGTCTAAAAACATCCCGTTCCCGTCATCCTTTCAGAACAGCATATCTGCGCTTTACTCCCTCTTATCGCTCACGCGCTGCACGCACGGACCAGTGCTTCTGTGTCATGTATTTTATTGCGCACAGTGCGCAGCATGTGCATAACGGCCCTCAGACAGAACAGACAGGCTGTCGATGAGCAGGGCCGGCGCGTGCATATAGCGAACTAGGCAGTCGACGAGGGTGGCAGCACAGTCAGGGCTCAAAAAGGACAGATATTTTTAGTTGATCTTTTGGGCATTCGTTAGTTATTCTACATATAAATTAACTTTGCTTCATAGTAATGCCGCTCCCGCACCGCCCCCCAACTGAGCGGCCCCCAAACTGGCCTACATTATAATTTTTTTCTCTCTGCGACACTTTTTGTGTTGGCAACAAAATGTAAAACTAATTTGATTCTGGACAATACGAATAAAATAAATAGCCTACAATAAAATACATTTTGTGCAGACAGTGCAGACCACTGTCTCTCAGTGGCCACCAGGTGCTGCCATAGCCCTGAGAGACAAATCTGTGGCCGGACCAATACCCTCGCCCTCATCGAGATCTGCTAATAATTCAGCCTGGTAGGCTTGCAACAGTGACATGGTGTGTAAACATGCTGCAGCCTGACCAGCCGCTGAATAAGCCTTTCCCACCAGTGCTAATGTAGGTATTATACCAGGGATCTAGCGGATGAAGATGATTCAGGGGAGAGATAGCTCGCGAGCGTCTCTTCCACCTTCAGCATCTCTCCGTAACCGTGTACTTATTTAATATAGAGGAATAGTGTGATGTTTGTGTACTATAGACTCTATAAGAAACCGGTTTCTCCCATGATCTCCACACCTCGGTCTGTTCTCGCCATATCTGTTCTCTTTGTATTAAAGTAATGACAGACAACACCAAATAAGACAGACAATTTCACACAGAGCGCTTGTGAAGACACAAAAAGCTAGTGACAGCTTCGTTTGGGCAGGCTTTATAGCTTCCTGGTTCGTGACGTCACCCGCTCTGACGTCCCAATTACACCTTGGATTGATTTCACATGTGCTTCAAGACGTATCATGCAAAGCGTTCCCCGCAGCGTTTCTGACGCAACGGAGTTCACGGCACAAAACCGTGCAGCGCCAAAAGTCACAATAATGGTAATCATTAGGCTATTCAATTCACTTATATTTATGTAGCCTATATACACTATTTACTATTTGATGAAGCTATCTTAGTTAATGAAGCCCAAGTGCCACCTACAGGCGTATTAAGTGAAGTGTAGGCTGGGGAAATGGTGACATGAAAGGACTTTATTATATTATCATTTTTGATACAGCAGCATTATGCAAGTGTATTAATATGCTCATCAAGCCTACATTTATTTGAACAAAAATACATAAAAAACTGTAGCCTAATATTGTGAAATATTATTAAAATCTAAAATAATGCTTTTTTCTATTTTAATATACATTTATACTATTTTAATAAAATATAACATATTTCTGTGATTCAAAGCTGAATTTTCAGCATCATTACTCCATTCTTCAATGCATGGTTCTTCAGAAATCATTCTAATATGCTGATTTATTATCAATGTTGGAAACAGCTGTGCTGCTTGTTTTTTTTTTTATTATTATTGGAACCTGTGATACTTTTTTGGGTTCATTGATAAATAAAAAGTTTAAAAGAACAGCATTTATTCAAAATAGAGATTTTTCAATTTTTGCTATCACTGTTTCTATCAATTTAACAAATCCTTGCTGAATAAAAACTAATTTCTTTAAAATAAATAAATAAATAAAATACTGACCTAAAGCTTTTGAACAGTAGTGTATATTGTTATAAAAGTTATATTTTAAATAGATGCTGTTATTATTAAATTTTTTATTCATCAAAGAATCCTGAAAAAAGTATCACAGGGGTTTTCAACATTGTTAATAATTGAACATTGCATAAAAATGCAAAGAAAATAAAGTAAATTAAATAACGTATATTAAAATTTGATTTGATCAAATAAATGCAAGCTTGATGACTATAAGTGACTTCTTGCAAAATTATAAAATAGTAATGTATCCAATTTTTTGCCCTATAATTTTTTTCCCCTCCTCATATTGCCCCTTTTTTACATTTGAGCCCCTGCCCCTGAGGAACTCTCTGCACGTCCCTGTATACAGGCTATATAAAAGGAATATATAGCCTGTATAGAATGCATAAATGCACATTTAAGGAAATTATTGATAGTGAATATACTGGACTTTTCTTTCATTCTCACATTGAATGCCTCATTTTTCAGCTGAGAGTCAAGGAGAGATCGAGGTTAAGGATCCCTGCGCTTGTGAAAGTCTTGTGGAGTTCCAGCAGGTTACGATGTCCACCCTAGACCAGCTCAACCAGAAACATATCCTTTATATATTTCATCAGTACAGATCCTTTAAACAACATGCTTTCTTTTCAGCACATGCAAATACACCATGCAGCATTGCAGCGTAACTCATCCAGACTCCAAACGATTAACGCATTATCACAACAAGCTAAGGGGTTTAACAGAAGCCCCTCTATACCGAAAGAGCCCATATTGTGTCTGTTGGTCTGATCTGTTCCAGACTGGCCCCTCTGGTTTGGCTCCTCACGTAAACCTCTGTGACCACACGCTTCAATGGCTCTTTGTTTCAGATCTCTCACTCAGCATCATTCATCAAAGCTCAAAAGAGCCCTTGTCCCATGTCTGAGGCCAGAAACAGATGTTTCTGAACTACTAGATGCGGATGCACGTCTCCACTGGATCCATTTAACTAGAATTTGATGAGATTACAAAGGAAAGATGTTGCTGGCTCTCATAGTTTAAGAACAGATCTTGCTGATGGGAGTCATTTACAGTTGGATCTAGTGGTTAGAGTGCATTGCTCAGATACTTTGAGCTCATTTGTTCAAGCGATGCAATTCTCACATCATTTTCTCACCAGAGAGGCCAAAAGTCCACATCATTTAAAGTCTTTGGCGTGTAGATATGTAAATCGGTGCTGCATTGATTATGTATTTTTAGGACATCCAAAAAGTTTGCATTACTCTGGTCCCAGTAGGATTTCTCCATTGGCTTTTGGATTATTACGGAAAATAAGATGTGTGACCAACTAAAGTGTGATACTTACACATGTTGTTTTTCATGATAATCTCCACAAATGAACACAGATTTTACAGTAAATGCAATCGGCAGAAGTATAAAGCTAAACATTGGCTATGAACAAACTACACCACGTCACACAACTTCAACGCCACCATCGAGCTTCTGATAACTCTTTCAGTCTTGATACGAAATACATTTCCCTGAAAGTTTGGGTTAGAATAGTGTGCAAGAGTGCAATTATAAACAAAACAAGGCTGTAAGAAAATGAGTTTACCCCATACACTAATGGAATATATGTACATATATACAATTTCCATATATCTAATATGTTTTCATTTACAGTAAAACTTGTTTTTTATTGGAAATTGGAAAAAATTTATATATTACCATATATACTATATCTAGCCCATACAAATATGTCTGTGTAATACATTTTTGGACATATACATCATGATAAAACTCGTCAATACATGTTGATATTACATAGACATGTAATTTAAAAATAGATGACAAAAACATGCAAACTGACTGTTTTATTAAAGTTGTGTATATAATATATATATTATATATGTTAGCATGTATGGTTGCTACATATACTAGCATAAAATCATATATAGATATTTCTAATTTCATATATAATCATATATAGATATTATTAACATATGTACATGAACACATTTTACTATGAGGATTTTATAAAAGTTATAAAATTAAATCTTCATCTACTCATCAGAGAATGTGTATGTATGTATGTGAAAATTATATATCACCTTAAAGGTAGCACATGTGACAATATCACTCTTGATATAGTGCAATATCCATCATATAGGTCATATATGTGACTCTGGACCACAAAACCAGTCATAAGTCTATTTTTCGAAATTGAGATGTATACATCATCTGAAAGCTGAATAAATAATATTTCAATTGATGTATGGTTTGTTATGATATACAACTGATGAGATACAACTATTTGAAAATCTGTAATCTGAGGGTGCAAAAAAAATCTAAATATTGAGAAAATCGCCTTTAAATCTGTCCAAATGTAGTTCTTAGCCATGCATATTACAAATCAAAAATGAAGTTTTGATATATTTACTGTAGGAAATGTACAAAATATCTTCATGGAACATGATCTTTACTTAATATCCTAATGATTTTTGGCATAAAAGAGAAATCAATAATTTTGACCCATACAATGTATTTTTGGCTATTGCTAAAAAATATACCCCAACGACTTAAGACTGGTTTTGTGGTCCAGGGTCACATTTTACGTTTCTGTATTTGATGTGATGACTTAATGTCCACAACAACCTCTGTAGTCCCTTTAGCCACTTGTTTGGAACCATCTCAGTCAAAACCACAAGGGGTATCACTGATGTATTTAATGTCATTGAAAAACATGAAAATATATTGTGCATATGTTAAACACAGACCTTATTTTAGGCATTTAACAACAACAAAAAAACATTAAAAACACCTAAGTGTGGCTGATTGATGATTGATGATGGTTTCCTTAACTGTGTTTCACTGTCAGCTATGACCAAGCGAATGGAAGTTCTTGAGAGCCAGTTGCTCACAAGAAAATGAGAGAGCGCTTCACACAACAGTGCAGATGAGGACGGGGCCCGCTGGGTGTGAAGGGTCCCACAGTCACACGATCTACAGGTGTAGATGCCTGAGGCATGAGGTGCCATATTTGAACATGGCTGATATTGTTCCCTATTTATACATGATCTGTATTGTATGATTTATAGAGAGCTATGTATTTATGGCAAATGTGATATTAGCATTTATACACTAAAAAGGGAAGTGAAGTGTTTGGTACCACTCTGAAATATTGTCATCTTTATTATTATTTGCATCATTTTTGGCACCAAATTTATGCACAATTTGTGACGGTGGATCTGTAAAACCATTATGCACACATGTATTACAAAAAACAAAAAAACTGTTAGTTACAAATTGTTCAGTTGTACAGTTTTATAATCATTAGTTTACTTAGAAAATACTAAAACCAAAAGAGACAAACACGTGCACTCTGTCATATTACCAAAGCTGTTGCCTGTCAATGTTGTGCATGAATATTTAAAATAGTCAAAAGAAAATGTCTGATAACTGGACTGCAAACAGATTTTGGACTCAAGAATGACCGGATTGGTATGTTAATACTAAAATGAGATTTGAAAAATTGTGTAAACGTTAATGTGTACAAGTGCCTCTTAAGATTGCAGTTTTTATTGAATACAGAATCCAGTTATGATACCTCAGAGTACTCTGGCCTCAGGTTTTTATGTTTTCTAGATGTTTGTTTTAAAAAAGGCCCCATTATAAGGCTCTTATATGTGAATTCTTGTACTTTTTTCCTAATAAAACTTTTTTTAAACGTTTAAAGCGTGTCTTTATTCTTTTACAGTGTGAAATAAAGATGTTTTCAAACTTCTGTCAAGATGCCTCAAGAAACATTCTACTATAATATACATTATAATGACTCTACTATCTGTAGTGATATACTTATATCTACTATAATACATATTAAAATATAATGAAACGTATGATAAATATTATGAAACACACACACACACACATATATATATATATATATCCAATTCAAATCATATACAATAATGTTTATTATTTAAGTAAATAGGATTTAATTTTCACTAATAATTACATAGAAATGGCAAGTAAGTAAGTGGTTAAATGTAATATTTTGAGGGAGAAAGAATGAAATATTTTCTCCTAAAACTTACTTCAACAATCTTTGTTTTATTTAAGCTTTAATAAATAATGTTTTACAGTGTACTTGAATATGACATACATTCACACACTTAGCAGACTCAGTCATTGATCAACATTTACATCAGCCCCAGCGGAATCCAAACGCAAGAGATCATTAGCGTTGACATTTCGAAACAAAACCTCTCGATGCCAGCAGACCTTTAAACATCTCAAATAATCTCTCTTATTATGCTCCGAGATCTTTTCTGCATCTCTCCACAGACGTGCTAATCGCTCCCAGGGACGCGAGCTTCAGAACAACAAGTGCTTTGCCCTTTTCCCTGCAGGCCTCTGGGGTCCGTCACGCTTGCTCAGTCTAGGCTCCGTGGAGGTGGAGAAATGTCAGAGATTCCCGCTAGTCTCGGTGAAAGTGTTAATTACCACAAACACACTGCAGCTCAGATGTCCAAAGGACCAATGTCTTATCTCAACAAAACTCCCTTCTGTGAATTATTGCCTTTTTAGGAACACAAACATATGTTGAGGAAAAGGGCACGGTTTTCCAGAAAGGCTAGAGTTAATTGTTTGTTTGTTTTTTGACAGATATGTGATATGAAGATGATTTGAAGATGAGGTGATGTAAGTTTACAGCCATATTGGGATGCTAACTTTATTTAACTTACAAAATACATTTAAAACATTTAAAATAAATATGCTCCCGTTCTAATTTTTTTATGCTCACTACGGCTGCATTCATATGATCAAAATACAGTAAAAACAGTAATATTGTGCAATTTTATTACAATTTAAAATAGCGGATGTCTATTTTTATATATTTAAACATGTATTTTATTCCTGTGATTAAGGACTGAATTTTCAGCATCATTCCTCCAGTCTTCAGTGCCACATGATCCTTCAGAAATCATGCTAATATGCTGATTTGCTGCTCAAGAAACATTTATGATTATTATCAATGTTGTAAAATAGTTGTTGCTGCTTAATATTTTTGGGAAAACATTATCCTTTTTTTCAGGACCCTTTTAAATTTATTACAAAGTCTTTATCTTTTCTTTCACCTTTGATCATCTTTCTTTCATCTTTTTTTCTGAATAAACACACAATGAAAAAAGGTCAACGGTAAGGATAAATAATATTAATATTAAGATTAAGTTAAATGTTTTCATAAAATTTATAATTTTACATTTTAAATAAAACTACAATAAGAAAAAGGTCTATATGTTCTTGAAGTCTTAATCATGGTACTTTCTTTGTCACATCAAACTTTTTCTTTATTATTTTTCATATAGACAAAACATCTAACCTTCTTCTACAGCAGCATCCCCTGTGTCAGAAATTCTGTGTTTAATAACCCATATATATACTGAACAAAATTAGAAACGCAACGTTTTTGCGTATAAATGTATAAATGTTTTTGCCCCATTTTTCACGAGCTGAACTCAAAGATCTAAGACTTTTTCTATGTACACAAAAGGCCTATTTCTCTCAAATATTGTTCACAAATCTGTCTAAATCTGTGTTAGTGAGCACTTCTCCTTTGCCGAGATAATCCACCTCACAGGTGTGGCATATCAAGATGCTGATTAGACAGCATGATTATTGCACAGGTGTGCCTTAGGCTGGCCACAATAAAAGGCCACTCTAAAATGTGCAATTTTACTGTATTGGGGGGGGTCCGGGGGGTTCCGAAAACCAGTCAGTATCTGGTGTGACCACCATTTGCCTCACGCAGTGCAGCACATCTCCTTCACATAGAGTTGATCAGGTTGTTGATTGTGGCCTGTGGAATGTTGGTCCACTCCTCTTCAATGGCTGTGTGAAGCTGCTGGATATTGGCAGGAACTGGAACACTCTGTCCTATACGCCGATCCAGAGCATCCCAAACATGCTCAATGTGTGACATGTCCGGTGAGTATGCTGGCCATGCAAGAACTGGGATGTTTTCAGCTTCCAGGAATTGTGTACAGATCCTTGCAACATGGGGCCGTGCATTATCATGCTGCAACATGAGGTGATGGTCGTGGATGAATGGCAGAACAATGGGCCTCAGGATCTCGTCACGGTATCTCTGTGCATTCAAAATGCCATCAATGAAATGCACCTGTGTTTGTTGTCCATAACATACGCCTGCCCATACCATAAACGCACTGCCACCACGGGCCACTCGATGTGAGGTTGTCCTGCCATGACACGGGAGAGGCTCCAGCCTCATGAGCCTACATAGGACAACGCGCTATGTAATAGATGGATGTTCAGTACTGTGAGGGTTCTAGTCCTCCCTCTCTCTGCCACTCTTTTCCCTCCACCAATGTGTCTTCCCTGATCCATGTTTCCAAACAAAATCATTCCGAAGCTATCAATTTATCAAAACATAACCAAAAAGAAAGAAAGAAAGAAGAAGAAAAAAGACTAAAAAACATCTGGTTTGCCTTTCAGCTAAAAAATTGCATTTGGTTGTGTTTGGAATAATTATTATTCAATTTCATAATAAATATTCTGCTAAGATCTTATATTTCAATTTATTTCCTGCAGAAGTAGACAAGAGTTTGCCGATGTTCTGATTTGAATCAATGAAAGCAATTAAAAATGATTCATAGTTTGGTCAGCATAGACTTCTGTATCGCTGAATGTGTGAACAGTTTTGAAAATGTGGTTTCAGTATTGAATAACGCTTGTTAGCAATTAAAAAACTGTAAATCAGTAGTTTTAGTTTACTTTTTCTTGGTTTGGAAAATCTGACTCATTTTCTGTGGATGTTTGTGTAAATAGTATAAATGATAAGCTGTAATTCTCTCATCACATACTGTATCAGATCACATTACATGCTCTATTAACGGTGCTTTCTCATTAATATGATCTGTAATGTAGGATATATATATATAATACGAAAGATGCATGATGACCAGTCAGATTACAAGAGAAATCTGTACTTTTACTAGAAAATACTTTTCTAGTGCCCCGACCTGTTAGTGAAGCTGAATATTACCTCCATCTCACAGGGGAAAAATATCTATCTTTAATTAATATTGAATTATTTCAATAAATTGAATTTACTTTTTTTAAGGAAATACCATCAGTTATGTCAAATAAAGAAAAACCCCACAAGCTTAGTGAAATGTATATGTGAAAAAAATATGAATTCGGACATACACAGTATGATGGCCTTAAAAATGCCCCCTTAAACTGGGGCTATTCTGATATATCCTATTTCAAAATCGTATATTTCCCGTATACATTTCACAAAGCTTTTCTTCTCTATATTTTCCCCAGTGACATAACTGACATCATCTACAAATCAATCGGAGTATAGGAGCATTTAAAAAGCGGTCATGTCTTCACAGTACTGGTGCTTGCCAAACAGGGGCGAGTTCTGCGGTCTGACTAGTTACTAGTAACTAGAAAAGGTCATTTTTCTATTTCTATTCTTTCATTCTGTGCTAACAATGAATATTTCTGTAGTGCTGACAGCTTGACCAGAACATGTTATGGCTCCCAATCGATGATTTTCTCACTTTACAGTCTTCAACGACTGCACTGGAATAATCTATTGGTTTGCTATTTGTTTTGTTTTTTATTATTAGTACTGTTATTATAATCAAAAGCACTGTGATCAGGAAAAGCAAGTAGTTGATGTTTCTATCTGCATCTTAAGCCCAAAATATAAAATATTATACACATTATTGTGCATGGAAGCATAACATCAGCAATTGATGCTTCATTTTTGTAACCGATTTATACATATTGATTCATTGCATGTATGTTAAAATTGGTTTAGTATTTGTGTATCATACAAACATCTTATATGTGCATTCGAGATACGTGCTTAATCAGATCTATGTATATACTACAATATTATTACATACTGTGTAGATAGATAGACAGATAGATAGATCTAATTAAGTGTGTATATCGAATGTAGATAAGCAACTTTGGATAAAAGCATCAAACAAATATACAGCAATATCTTATATATATATATATATATATATACTTTAAAACTGATAGGCAAGCTTATTGTGCATTTACACCCGTTTCCTCTTTTAAGGCCTGCGTGATGAATTCAACAGGAGGCCAACAACTCCTCATGAGAGACACGTTCACCACGGCCTTCATTAAGAACTTCATCGTGGTCCTGGTGTGGCTCCTCCTCAGCTACATCAACGGCAGTGTAGTGGCCACCTTCTTCAGGCACCAGATCTTTTACGAGGACCCTCGCTATATTCTATTCATACATATGGTGATTAATGACGCGGTGCAGCTCACTGTAACCATCGCTCTGTTTTTGGTCAGCTACATCTTGTACACGATCAGTGTAGGAGTGTGTTGTGTCTTTATGCTGGTGGCTGTGTTCACCACCCGCAGCACGCCTGTCAATCTGGCCGGCATGGCGATCGAGCGTTATGTCGCGATCTGCTATCCTCTGCGTCACGCGCAGATCTGCACCGTGCGCCGCGCGTACATGCTCATAGCGGTCATTTGGTTAATATCCGTGGTTCCTGACATCACTGACCTTTTCGTGACTTTAGCTACAGTGCCTCTGAGTTTCTTCCAAACTAATGTCTTGTGTCTCAGACAGAATGTGTTTAAAGACCCTGTGCTGCTGTACAAACGCCAGGCGTTCGACGCCATTTATTTCTCGCTGGTGTTCCTCACGCTGCTGTGCACGTACCTGCGGGTCGTGCTCGCGGCCCGCGCGCTCTCCACCGAGAGAACTTCCGCCAACCGCGCGATCAACACTATCGTGCTTCACGGGGTTCAGTTGCTGATGTGCATGCTGTCCTACGTGTCTCCCAGCGTGGAGGGCGTGCTGAACATCATCTTCCCGGGACGCGTCCTGGAAATCCGTTTCGCCAACTATCTAATTGTCTATATTTTGCCACGCTTTTTGAGTCCAATCATATACGGAGTGCGGGATCAAAAGTTCCGCAAGTATCTGAGGAGGTATTTTGTGTGTGGTCTCACTAGAATAGACACCAGAGTCGAGTGTAAAGATGAAGAAGATTAAAAGGATCTGTAACATAACACCTTTTCTAATATTATAATGTGCCACGGGTTGGAATCATAGTCTGATCTTTAACAAATTGTGCTTCTGTCTTAGCAAATGTGTAGTTTTAAACGATTCCCCACCTTTTGTTTATCAGATTATATTCAGAAATGTTTTACTCCTAATGAGTTTGAATAAATTCTAGCTTTATAAAGTGTTACGTACAGACCACCATTGATTTGAAAGTATGGACTCGTGCCATACATTTATTTACATCTCCATCCGTCCGTCCATCCATACTTCCAAGTTCGTTGGTACATCAAACATGGAAAAATATAAATTAACTGTTTTTATTCAATTCAGAAATATTATTTAAATGAATCAACATAAACATCAATTTATACAAACAAAATCAGGTTTTAATCAGATGGAAATAGCCCTTTAAGGTTGCAGGTTAACACTTTTTACAGTGTACAGTTTTTCTCAGTTGCTTTGCATTTCTCGAATCATCCTTAATATTAGCAAACTATATGTGCATTTCTCAAAACAATTCATACAAACAGCACCACACAATGGATTTCCTCCAAAAGTCTGTGACTTTTGGAGGAAAAAGGTCATTTTAGGTTAGATATTTGTAACCTAATACATTGAGAATTGCATTCATATGTTTCATATTGCAAATAATTACCAAGGTTTCATACCTTGGTAAAGCATTGCACTTGCAACCTGTACAAATTGCGTGAATCATAAACTATGATAAACAAGACTTGTAAAAGCAAGCTAAAATGCCACTGTTGTTTCAGCAAATGTGTTTGTTGGCTAATGTTTACACTAACTTTGTAAATGCCACTCATCAGACATTTCATTTCTGAAATGCAGCACTCCATATAACAACCAGCCAGGGTTTGAAATGAGTGGGTTTGATGGGTTATGATTCATAAATTATGTCTTCCAACCAGGATCCGTGAATAGGGTTCCACAAAGGATGAGAAGTGCCATGTCTGCTTGCTCAGCATCTGTCAGTGGCGTCCATCTACAACTCTGGAAGCTGTTGCACCACTCCTGCTGCACCACTCTTCTGTGTTGTCCATTACATTGCATTAATAAATATTAAGGAGAAATATTTTTACATATACAGGTGCATCTCAATAAATTAGAATGTCGTGGAAAAGTTCATTTATTTCAGTAATTCAACTCAAATTGTGAAACTTGTGTATTAAATAAATTCAATGCACACAGACTGAAGTAGTTTAAGTCTTTGTTTCTTTTAATTGTGATGATTTTGGCTCATATTTAACAAAAACCCACCAATTCACTATCTCAACAAATTAGAATACTTCATAAGACCAATAAAATCATTATTAGTGAATTGTTGGCCTTCTGGAAAGTATGTTAATTTACTGTATACAGTGAGGAAAATAAGTATTTGAACACCCTGCTATTTTGCAAGTTCTCCCACTTAGAAATCATGGAGGGTCTGAAATTGTCATCGTAGGTGCATGTCCACTGTGAGAGACATAATCTAAAAAAAAAAAATCAGAAATCACAATGTATGATTTTTTAACAATTTATTTGTATGATACAGCTGCAAATATGTATTTGAACACCTGTCTATCAGCTAGAATTCTGACCCTCAAAGACCTGTTAGTCTGCCTTTAAAATGTCCACCTCCACTCCATTTATTATCCTAAATTAGATGCACCTGTTTGAGGTCGTTAGCTGCATAAAGACACCTGTCCACCCCATACAATCAGTAAGAATCCAACTACTAACATGGCCAAGACCAAAGAGCTGTCCAAAGACACTAGAGACAAAATGTACATCCACAAGGCTGGAAAGGGCTACGGGGAAATTGCCAAGCAGCTTGGTGAAAAAAGGTCCACTGTTGGAGCAATCATTAGAAAATGGAAGAAGCTAAACATGACTGTCAATCTCCCTCGGACTGGGGCTCCATGCAAGATCTCACCTCGTGGGGTCTCAATAATCCTAAGAAAGGTGAGAAATCAGCCCAGAACTACACGGGAGGAGCTGGTCAATGACCTGCAAAGAGCTGGGACCACCGTTTCCAAGGTTACTGTTGGTAATACACTAAGACGTCATGGTTTGAAATCATGCATGGCACGGAAGGTTCCCCTGCTTAAACCAGCACATGTCCAGGCCCGACTTAAGTTTGCCAATGACCATTTGGATGATCCAGAGGAGTCATGGGAGAAAGTCATGTGGTCAGATGAGACCAAAATAGAACTTTTTGGTCATAATTCCACTAAACGTGTTTGGAGGAAGAAGAATGATGAGTACCATCCCAAGAACACCATCCCTACTGTGAAGCATGGGGGTGGTAGCATCATGCTTTGGGGGTGTTTTACTGCACATGGGACAGGGCGACTGCACTGTATTAAGACGAGGATGACCGGGGCCATGTATTGCGAGATTTTGGGGAACAACCTCCTTCCCTCAGTTAGAGCATTGAAGATGGGTCGAGGCTGGGTCTTCCAACATGACAATGACCCAAAGCACACAGCCAGGATAACCAAGGAGTGGCTCTGTAAGAAGCATATCAAGGTTCTGGCGTGGCCTAGCCAGTCTCCAGACCTAAACCCAATAGAGAATCTTTGGAGGGAGCTCAAACTCTGTGTTTCTCAGCGACAGGCCAGAAACCTGACTGATCTAGAGAAGATCTGTGTGGAGGAGTGGGCCAAAATCCCTCCTGCAGTGTGTGCAAACCTGGTGAAAAACTACAGGAAACGTTTGACCTCTGTAATTGCAAACAAAGGCTACTGTACCAAATATTAACATTGATTTTCTCAGGTGTTCAAATACTTATTTGCAGCTGTATCATACAAATAAATAGTTAAAAAATCATACATTGTGATTTCTGGATTTTTTTTTTTTAGATTATGTCTCTCACAGTGGACATGCACCTACGATGACAATTTCAGACCCTCCATGATTTCTAAGTGGGAGAACTTGCAAAATAGCAGGGTGTTCAAATACTTATTTTCCTCACTGTATGTACTCAATAGTTGATAGGGGCTCCTTTTGCTTTAATTACTGCCTCATTTCGGCGTGGCATGGAGGTGATCGTGGCCTAATGGTTAGAGAGTCATACTCGTAATCTAAAGGTTGTAAGCTCGAGTCTCGGGCCAGCAGGGATTGTCGGTGGGGGGAGTGAATATCCAGCGCTCTCTCCACCTTCAATATCACGACTGAGGTGCCCTTGAGCAAGACACCGAACCCCCAATTGCTCCCTGGGCACCGCAGCATAAATGGCTGCCCACTGCTCCGGGTGTGTGTTCACATTGTGTGTATGTGTGTGTTCACTGCTGTGTGTGTGTGCACTTTGGATGGGTTAAATGCAGAGCACAAATTCTGTGTATGGGTCACCATACTTGGTCGTATGTCACGTCACTTTCACTTTCAACTAAGGCTGGAGGAAACAGCTGATCAGTTTAAGCTTCAATGTGTTTAGTAGGTTATACGTTCATTCAGGAGTGAGCTATATTTCTAAATTACAAGAAATAAATGCTGTTACATAAGATAAACCAAAGAATTTTGTTTAATTTCATTATTGACTGACATAAAACTGAAAGCCATTCAGTGATTCAAAATCAGATTTAATAAGAAATGTACTGAAATCTGAGCAGTGATTTTGATAGCATGGCTTATGTCTATTTCTGATATTTTTATTTTGGCTAGTAAAAGTTACAAATGGCCGGCAACATAAAACTTTCATTGCTAAATTGGCTGCAAAAGCATAAGAAAATGTTGGCAAATACATGTTCATCTATTTCATATAAAACTGCAGATGTTTTTAGTGCCACTCACTGACACTGAAAGTGCCATAAAATGTGCAAGTGTCACGCACACGGACTGTCTTTGTGTGTGTTTTTCTCCCCACGTGCTTCCCATGACCCAGTTTTCCCTGGTGTTTAATTGTGTTCATTGATTTCAGGTGTGTCTCATTTATCCCTCATTTAGTTGAGTATTTACATTTACATTTAAATTTAGTCATTTAGCAGACGCTTTTATCCAAAGCGACTTACAATTGGGGAATACATGAAGCGATTCATCTTAGAGAGGCAAACAGACAGAGGAAGTGCTCGTAATACCAAGTATCAGGCATTGTTCAAATAAGTATAAGCTAGCAAGAGAAGGAATAAATAAAGAGAAAGACAGTTTTTTTTTTTTTTTTTTTTAGGTTGAAGTCAAGTAGTGTTGAAAGAGATGAGTTTTCAGTTGTTGCTTGGAGGTTGACAGAGATCCTGCATTCCGGATGGGGGTGGGAAGATCATTCCACCAGCCAGGAACGGTGAACGAGAATGTTCTGGAAAGGGATTTTGAGCCTCTCTATGATTGTACCACGAGGCGTCGCTCACTAGCAGATCTCAGACTTCTGGAGGGGATGTAGATTCGTAATAGTGAGTGGAAGTAGGAGGGTGCTGAGCCTGTGGTTGTTCTATATGCAAGCATCAATGTTTTGAACTTGATGTGAGCTGCAACCGTTAGCCAGAGTAAGGAGATAAAGAGAGGTGTAGCATGGGCTCTTTTGGGCTCGTTGAAGACCAGTCGTGCCGCTGCATTCTGAATCATTTGTAGCGGTTTGATTGTGTTTGATGGAAGTCCAGCCAGAAGAGCATTACAGTAGTCCAGTCTAGAAATGACAAGGGCCTGGACAAGAAGTTGTGCAGCATGCTCCGTTAGAAAGGGCCTGATCTTTCTGATGTTGTGAAATGCAAACCTGCAGATCGTGCAGTCTTTGCAATTGTCTCTAAGAAGGTCAGAGTTCATCAAACAATATGCACCAATTTCTGACTGAGCTTTATGGGTATAGTTGTAGAATAATCTAGCTGGATTGTGAAATAATGCTGTAGAGTTGGAGTGGCAGGGAAGACAAGAAGCTCCGTCTTTGCCAGGTTGAGCTGTAGGTGATGTACTTTCATCCACGCAGAGATGTCCGCCAGGCAGCCTGAGATCCGTGCAGCTACCGTTGGATCATCTGGTCGAAATGAGAGATAGAGCTGTGTGTCATCAGCATAGAATGGTAGGAAAACCATGTGCCTGTATGATGGGGACCCAGTGATGTAGTGTATGTGGAGAAGAGGAGGTGTCCAAGAACTGACCCCTGAGGAACCCCCAGTGACCAATTGATGTGCTTTGGATACCTCCCCTCCCCAGGCTACCTTGAAAGACCGACCAGTGAGATAGGATTCAAACCAGCGAAGTGGAATCCCAGTGATGTCCATGAAGAGAGGGTGGACAGAGAATCTGATGATTGACAGTGTCAAAAGCAGCAGACATATCCAGCAGAATGAGG